>JADBJO010023505.1:22500-26475 GCA_016801955.1 Conus betulinus
CGCCAGTGCTAGGTGCTCGTTCCAGGAAAGGGTCGACCAGAAAACAGAAACCAGAAGGTTTCCAAGCTTCATCTTTCCCCTGGAAACAAACCATCACCGTTTCGCTAAATTGTCCCATGCTTGGTCTTCACCGAACAGCACATGTTCCAGGTTCTGGTTTCACATTCTGTGGGAGCCCAGTCGACTGCACACACCCTCTGGCAGAACTGGCACGTCCTTCTCTTTCACGACTATCAAATCCAACTCGTCCAGGCCTGCGGAGTTCACTTCCTTCAGGACCGTGACGTCCATCTCTCTTAGGCTTGTCACGTCCATCTCTCCTGGGACTGTGACCTCCATCTCTCTTGGGACTGATCTCTCTTGGGACTGTCATGTCCATCCATCTCTCTTGGGACTGTCACGACGTCCATCTTTCTTAGGCCTGTTACGTCCATTTCTCTTGGGACTGTCACGTCCATCTCTCTTGGGACTGTCATGTCCATCTCTCTTGGGACTGTCACGTCCATCTCTCTTGGGACTGTCACGTCCATCTCTCTTAGGAGTGTCACGTCCATCTCTCATGGGACGTCCCACATTTTGCGACACACTGACATCGTATGCTTATAAGGAGCATAATGTAACTGATGTTTCTTTTTAAAAATGTATCCCTTTTTGAAAATATAAAGGCCATTATAACATTTGTAGAGAATTTGTTTTATTGCCCTAAACGTAAAAACTATTTTTTCAGCTCCAAATATCTCTTCAGGAAAATATCAACCTTCTGGTCATATGGGACACAACTCAATCACATGTCTCTGCATCCTCAAAAAACGAAATTCATGTTGATTACAACAAGACAAAAACGTCAAAATGTAACCGAAAATTTGCCAATCCTTTATATTGGTAACGAAAAATTCAAAGAGGTTTCTAATCACAGAGTCTTAGGAATAGCAATCGACAACAACCTATCTTGGTCGAAACATTTAGAACTTCTTTCCAAAAATCTTGCCGTAAAACTGTAGCAGCTCGGAAAAATTAAAAAAAAAACTTTTTAGATTATCACACAAGAAAATTATTTTTTCAATCTTATATTCAACCAGATATTGACTATGCCTCGACACTCTGGGATTTAGCTAGCAATAAGTTGCTTAAACCATTGACTAGTATATACAAGAGAGCTGTCAAAATAACAATTGATGATCCCTTGCTAGGGCACCCTGATTATGAACGAGCAGGTATCCTTCCATTCAAGACCAAACTATTGTACAACAAAGCACTCTTTATGCATAAAATACTACACGGCAGTGCTCCTTCCTATTTAATGAATATACTTACTTCTAACGATCATCGTCATTCGCATAAAATAAATCTCCCTTTCCCATCAGTTAATTTATGCAAATCAAGCCTGCTTATTCTGGGGGCTGGCTGTGGAATAATATCAAAAAAAAATAAAAAAAAAACGAACCAAACACTAGTAAGTTTAAATCCAATCTTTTTACGTACTTGATGTCTCTGTCTGATCTTGCACCACTTTACCCAAAGATGTACCAATAACTGTTCTGTGTAAATGTTTCATTTCCTTATCAGTTCTTCCTATTCTTCCATCCCCCTCCTCACATTCTTAATTGTCCCCCATCCCACCCCATCCCACTCCCACCCCACCGTCTCCCACACCTTCTGTCGGTGTTCCCTCTGTACATAGATTTTTGTGTCCCTTAGTATTTTCATATCATATTTAAGAGTGATTTTCCATTATCTTATATTAATCAATATTTTTTTTTCCTTTCTTAAATTTCTTTTGGCCCCGGAGGGCTGGATGTAAAAAAGCAGTGATGCTTATTCCATTACAGTCCGAAAATAAAAATTCGTTCTTTCTTTCGTCGTTCTTCAAATTTGAAACGGACTTACACAAGCTCAGGGCGCCTTACAGCCGTAGCTTTTTTTCCCCTACAACCACAGCTAATCTTTAGACAGATGTAACAAAACATACATCTGCAGTGAGTTTTCCCACAACAGCTAATCTTTAGTCAGATGTAACGCAACTGTCTGCTGTGAATTTTCCAACAACAGCTAACCTTTAGACAGATGTAACGCAACATACAGTGTATGCAGTGAAATCTCTCACATGCCTCTCCGCTGAGCAGCAGCCCCGCGGCACGGCAGGACTCTTGGACCCACGTTCAGCCCATAGTGCTCAGCAACCCTCAAAAGTTGTCACTGGCTTAATGCTCTGTAACGTGGCAACAAGAAACTACAGACTAACTCAGAAAAAGATGTCTCTTCATTATGTTCAAACAGATCCGATTGGCAAGTTCTCCAAAACTTCAAGGCTGAAGCAGATGCAGTACAGTCAGCAGCCCGAACGGTGTATGAGAACAGAGGGGCAATACATAGCCAAAGTCGTCTTCTTCTCTGATGCTTTGTCAGTACTGCAGGCTGTTTAAAATCCTCCGAAAAGGAACTCAGCTCCCTTGTCTCTACCCTGGCCATTCTGCAGCAGTCCACGGAGAACACTGTCACTCAGTGATACCTTCACACTGCGAGATACATGGCAATGAGGAAGCTGACCAACTGGGCAAAGGATGGAGGACAGCGGCCCCAACTGGAGCAGGAAGTCTCCTTTGAAGAAATCAAAAGCATTATCAAGGAGAAACAAACAAAGAAAATGGCTTGAGCAGCACCCAGACTTCAACAAGAAGAATGCATACTACCGGATGCCCAGTCAGACCAAGTGAACATTGTGAGACTGACGACAGGGCACTCCAGACTAAGACATCACATGTTCAAAAAATTCCACGTTGGCGAGTCTTCAAATTGCCCATGCGGTACAGCCCCAATGACAGTGGAACACTTCCTGCAGGACTGTCCCACACATGAAAAGCCGAGGGCAGAGACCTGGCCTGCCAACACACCGATGAGGGAAAAGTTTTATGGATCACTGGAGGGTCTCCGCCCTACAGCAGCCTTCGTCAGTGCCTCTGGGGTTCCTGTCTGAGTGAACAAAGAAGATAATGTTCAAACATTGCAATAATCAAGGGGGAAAACTACCGGGATACGAAGTGTGGAAGATGACTGATTTTCCATGTCACGCTTGCTTCTAACACAGCCTACCGCGGCCAGTGGTTCTACCTACTTACCCATACATCCTCTGCAGAGAAAAACAAAACCCACCTTGTGTCCTCCCCGAAGAGTGCTTACAAATTTCGCTGTTAGAAAAGCTGGCACAGAGGGAGATGCAAAAGAGTCGTGTGGTAAAGAGATGCTGAAACTAACAATGACAATACTCCCCGACAGCACAAAGCAATGTCATGCGGTAAAGAGATGCTAAAACTCACAGGGACAGTACGCCCCGACAACTCAAAGCAATGGGTGAAAAGGGGAGACGGGGGGGGGGGGGGGGGGGGGGGGGGGGGGGCGGGACAGACAAGACGAAATTACTCTTAACGAATTTCTAGATGGAAACACATCACTGTCGTCCTCTGTCTACAAATGTCCAGATGGGTACACATCTCTGTCCACCCTTCTGAATTCGTAAAAAGCCGGCATTTCGCAGACTGCTCAAAGCTGAACGTACATTTGATGGGCAATAAACAAGAAGGGCAAGTCTTGCTCCCATAAGAAAACCTAACATACAGTAATTTTGTTATTCAAGGCTGGCACTGCCTTTAAACTTGAATAAAGTCAGACGAATACAAAGACGAACAATCTAATAGGGGGGCGAGGGGGGACAAGCGCAGGCCAACAACCCTCTGTCATCACAGTAATGACTTGGCAAGATTTGAACTAAGGCGAAGGGGGGGGGGGGGGGGGGGGTGAAGATGAAGAAAATGGGAACATAAAATTAAGAAAATATGTAATAAATATGAATACTCTTCACCAGCTGCATGAGAGAACCATCATAATCCCTCTTGACGGCAGATCTATTTGCATTGCCTGCTCTAGGCCTTTCATCCGCTGGATCGGAATCATCAGGAGACACGGCTGATTGTGTCTATG
>JADBJO010023506.1:0-26470 GCA_016801955.1 Conus betulinus
TATCGCTTCTCACATAATGTTTCGTATCATCTGCAAAAATCTTAGCGGTAGTCTTCAACCCTCTAGGCAAGTCATTTATGTAGATCTATCACAAACAGCAGCGACCCAAGGACAGATCCTTGCGGAATACCACTTGTCACACTGCCTTCTGATGAACTGGCTACAAATTTACTATTTGTAAATAATGAATTAAAAATCTACGTCCTGCTTTCGTGTCCGCTACGATAGTCACAGAAACGAATACAGTGCTACTTACTGAAGGGTGACCCTTCAAACTGGACATAGTAAGGCCTTTCATTGTAGTGTCTCAATTGAAGAGATTGTATGTGACGAAAGGTGACCCTGGCTGAGGTTCTTTCACCCACAGGAAGTGACAGCCCGAGACTATTACTATCTAACCTGAATACTTATAAGCATTTCATCATCCAAAAGTTTCTATAAAATCAATTAAATTTTGTAACGCATTTTATTGTATATCAGTTTTTGTTGATCTTGGATAATATTTCTGATTATTTTTAAATGCCGACCTCTAGCTATATCTACTTCGGGACTTCCTTTTAAAAAATGGATAAACTTGATTTATACATGAGAGAAACCTTTCAAAATTACGGGGGAAATGTAACTGGTAAATAACACACATGCACAATAAATTTGCTTCTACCGGGGAAAAAAAACCATGAAATTCCAAATCAGTGCTACTTCTACATATATATCAATTAGCATATAAGCAGACAAGAAGCTCACTGAAAAAGCAAGTAAATTTTCCTTGAGCAAAACAAAAATGTCCGTCTAATGCAGTGCTGTAGTCGAGTCGTGGAAGAAGAAAAGTGTCAAACTTGCCCATGATACTCAACTAGAATATCGAGGAAAAGTGTCAAACTTGTCCATGATACTCAACTAGAATATCATCTTTAATATGATCGTCAAATTTTCCCACCGATGCTATGCTCATAATCCTGCTGGAAACAGGATAGCTTGCCAGGACAGCATTCCTTCCAGTTTGGGGGATATTTCCTTCCAGCTTGGGCGATATTATACTGGCCCACGCTCAGCAGTCTTCACCAAGACCGTTATCAGCGCACAGGATACATGCTATGTGTATATATATGTCATTCATCACCACCAGCCTGTTAGATTTACTCTTCCAAAGGATGGTGATGGGATTTATCATGTGTGCATGCTGTGACACATGCGTTTGCATACAGAACTTTGGTTTATAGTCTCATTCTAAGGACTCTTTGGGAAAAAGTCCCCTGTAATGTTGCGGTATCCCCAATTCACACACCCGTTTATACCACAAACATTCACTCCCACAATTTTACTTTTCAATCAAGGAGCCCGCAACATTAACTAACTCGGCTCGCAATTACGCCATCTGACTCCCAGAAATTAATACTCAAAAGACCCACCACAGTTTTTCTTATATTCAAACAACATCACATCACATTCATCCTTCCCAGCGAAACAACAACTTCACCGTAGTCACAGTTCAATGGCTTTCATTACCACTGGAGTTATTGGTGAGATGTAAAATGCATCTAGTCTCTATCACCACAGACTTAACAATCTCCTGATATCAAATCGTCCCAAACCGCCCATGCCTGACGAATCCTTTCCGTGTTGGATATCAGACTACTGTTCAACTGCAAGTCAACACAGATAGATATACAGAAGAGATCCCATGGTCAACTTACTGGACCTGGCAGGAAAAGAACCAAGGCAGTTTAAATGTCTCCTGAAGTTGAAACTCTCCAAGTCAGTCTCAGTCCGTACTAAACCATCCACAAAAATATTAATACATTTGGCAGTCACACGAACTCCTCCCCTGGTGTGTATTATCTTCTGACATTTTGAATTCAGTTCACAGCGCAGTAGCAGACACTGTCCAGTCCAGAACAGCTCCTTCAGTTCCTCGTGAAATTTCACCACTCAACACAGCCCGATAAAGTAATGATTCAAAAAGATGACACAGTTTGTCACAACACGGCTGGACCCAAACTAGTCAACACAAGTTCAGTTATCATATAAAAACATACTCTTTTTCTCTTGAAAGACTAAGATTTCATCCACTATATTCTGGTTGTCAACTGACAAAACTCCATCTCCTTCGTAGTTCCTCTTCAGATGTCATAAAAAAAATTGTCATCAAGCCTATTTTGACGTCATTTCATTTTGCTACGTATTCTGCGTTCACCCTCATTAACCTTTTATCTTCCTTTCACCTTAACTCTTTCTGGTTTATACATCATTTGTTCCCATCACATGACATCCCCCTATACCGAAACGGCCCTGGCAGAGATTCGAGCCCGCAACCCCAAGAATTATTGAAAATTCTGATTCCAGCATTCTACCAATTGAGCTATTCCAGCCTCCAGCATTTCTGGCATTGTTTTGTTAGTCAAAAGCCCCATTGTATGTGGTGTGTCTCTGACAAGTCGAACTTGGTGGAGCCCCTCTTTATAGACTTCAAGAAGGCATTTGGCAGGGTCGGGTTGGAGACGCTAAAGGCCATCATCAATACTGGACACAAGCAAGAAACTGTTCAACAGTTCATTTATCCGGGATCAGTCAGCGCAGGATCCAACCAGCAATCTCCTCAGGACATCAAAAACATTAGCAGCACTCTCCAGAATAAAATCTGTGTGAAGAACGATCACTGCATATGAATGGGGTAGGTAGGGGTGAAAGTGTCTTCTCCTCCACCTTTTCGCCCTCCCAGTATATTAAGCGCCAGTCTAGACAAATCTTCGCCTCGCTTGACAAACTGCTTTTCTTATGCCTTACAGTATGTGTAGCAACAGCAACCACAAAGGGATTAGGCAAAGGTTTACTGTAACCATTCGCCTTTGTCTTAATTCTATTGAATGATGCTCTCATGGACGAAGAAAATCTTATGTGCATCCAGTGATGACACAGTTGAGACTCAAACTGACATTGCATACTACCGCAAATGTTTTAAGAGTAAACAGACAATGTCAAGCAAAACAGACTGAGTATGCCTGTATCAAGACGGGTGGGGCGAGAGGTGCCCCCAGAAACCATGACCAAATGTCGTCCCAGGACCCCAGCAGGACCAGTGTGATCAATGGACCCAACCTCAGTTGGGACACGCATTCTCCTCCACTAATACTTGAACCATCCAAATATGAACATACCTACATTATATCACATTGTTGTCTTCTACAAACTTCATATTGAGAACGATCTTCTTTCTACTGAAAAATTACGCTGGTAGGGTCATGTAACAAAATACAGTACGGCGTTGTGGAATGGACAGGGAAAACATTTGCAGCGACTCAAGCCTTGGCACACAACCAAATAAGAAAACTGGAGGAACTTGATGAATTCCGTGTGATGCCTAAATGACTACCCGCAGAGTTACCGAGTGAGAAGAAGATTGCAGAAATTGAAGAAGCTATACCCAAAACTGGGTCCTGTCCGCATAACTGGATCAGCTGAGATCAAGTTCAAGACCAAGTAGATCAGGATAAAGATCATAATAAAAACAACAGAAGAACCTTGCTGATACAATTTAACATTTATTCTAGACTGCATTGCCTTTGATCTTTCCATCGAACAGCAGCGCCAAGATGGACAATGTCACTTCTTTTTTTTCTTTTTTTTTTTCTTTTGTTTTATGGAACTTACCTAAATAAGAATGCATACATCCCTTTCTTTCCCATTTGGACAATGGTGAAACTGATTTAGCCTTAAAGCCTTTCAGCTCTCTGTTTATAAGAGCTGCAACCAGCGGAAAACCACTAACAATAGTAGCTCCCTGCGTCAAGATCTGCCGACCCTAACCAGTCGAAGTGAAGGCGAGAACTTCATCCTGCTTGGAGGCTAAGTCCCAAGCGAACTGAACTGAACCACTTGCATTCATACTCTCTACCGCTGTGTTATCAATCAAGTGTGTCCAAGGCTGCAAGGGACGTCCGATTGAGACTGTAAGAGTAGGGCCTAACCCGTTTCTGAAGTAGATGTTTGGGGTAGCAAGGTAAATCTTCGTCACTATTATTCGTCTCTTGTTTAATTCGATTATAATCATCTTGGTAAAATCCTAGATCAGCGGCAAAAAAGCTATTGTACAAGCTTACCGGGGCCGGAATTGCTCAGATGGTAGAGCGCCGGACTCGTGATCCTGAGGTTACTGATTCGAATTTCGGTACAGGGGATTTTTTCCCTCGAGTTAACATTGGTTCTGTCTCCATTCCCCATACAGTCATTCGAATGAGACTATAAACCGAGGTTCCGTGTGTGAACGCACGCACAGCATCTTGCACACATGTAAAATCCCAACACCAACTTCCGAAAGAGAAGGCCAGTTTGGCCGTTGGTAAGGATGACACGTTACACATCGCATGCACCTTCCCCGAAGTTAAAGTATGGCTGCCTTAACGGCGGGATAAATTTTAAAAAAAAACGGTCATATACACAAAAGTGTCAGAATCTTCCAAGTTCAACTCGATGAAGGTGGACACTCAAAGAGAGGAGAAGAACCTGAAGCTGTCTTTTAGTCAACATACTGACAGTATCTTCAAAAAAGCAAATCAAAGGTTGTTTCAGTTGAGAAAATTATGTAGCCTAGTTTTAATGTCAGTCAACATGTACTAGAAAAGGCATATTTACGCTTAATACAAAGTCTAATGTCGTTCAACATTACTGTCAGGTTTGGAAATCTTTCAGAGAAAGATTAAGCAAAGCTCGCCAGAATTGTCAACCAGGCAAGTAAGGTACTTATAGGGAAAAAGCCATCTGCTCTCAGAGATGTTTATACTGTTTATGTAATCAGGAAATGTGTGGATATTACCTCTGATCCCTCACACCCACTTCACCACCGCTTTGAAAAACTTCCATCAGAAGAGACACTACAGAATGCCCAGAGCACAGAAGAATGTCTTCAAGAAGTTTTTTTTTATACCAAGTGCCATTAACATTTTAAACTTTAAAACCTGTGATTGACTGCCATGACCCTTGTCTCTCAGATATGAACAATTCAGTTTGCAATATTATGCTTTTACTGTGCCTATGACTGTGTGTGTGAACGTGTAGATGTGTGTGAGCGTGTGTACGCATGTGTGTGTGTTTTAGTGTTTGGGCATTGGTGCGGGTGAGTTTGTGTTTTTATTTATTGTTTTTATAATCTATGTAATGTTCTGTCTTATGTATTTAATGTTTATTTCATGTATGTGTGCGTGTGTGTGTGTGGGGGGGGGGGGGGGGGGGGGGGGGGGGGGAGGGAGATGGGGAAGGGTGTGTGAGTGTTGATGCATATACAAATATATATGATAACTCAGGCTTTTATGTAACATTTACGATGTTTTTTTTTGTAATGTCTTATGTACTTTACTACTTGTGAAATTATGTGGAGCAGAAGAAAATTTTTCTGATGGACAATAAAGTTGATTGAATTGAAGATATGATATCCTGCCGAGGGAAAGAAGAGCAATTTATGTAATAAGGGCTTCTATTCACATGGGATATTTATGCCAGCAGATCACGATTATGTCAGCTTAATCAAATCTGGAGTTGTCTAGAACTCGTAAGTCAAGTAACTTAGTAAATCAATGCTACTGAGACTAAAAGGAGGCTACAAAACTTGGACTTGGACCAAAAGACCAAACATGATGATAATGCAACCAAATAATATGGTATCAATGCACAGTTGACACACAACAGACAAGTTTATGTCCTTTAGAAACAATGTTTAATTTATGTATGATAATATTAGAGATAAATCATAGATCAGTTGCATAAACCTCCCCACTGGAAGAAACACACTGAACTGTGTGCTTTCTCTTTGCAGATTATCTCCTTTTAGCCTATAGATACAAAGGAGCTTTACGCCAGTGACCTAGGATTTCTAACACAGTGATTTTTCATGAGCAATATCACAAATAGTTTAGCAAATCCAGCCAGCTTTTGTTGGTTAATAATGCAACTAATTAAAAGAGATGACCCATCCCTCTTTGCACGTATCTCCTACTCCAAAGTTGGATTCATATCAGAACAGGTACCCCCCAGTGTCCATACGTAAGGTGCTGTGTGACAAGACATATTCCTTGACAATGACAGATGCTGCACTGTCCAGAACCAACTCCGCACTGTAGTAAAGCGTTGAAGATGGAGAGCTGAAGGATAACTAGTCAAATCACTAATTGTGCACAAATGTCTTCTCACTCTTAGGGAAGTGTCACAAAATTAGTTTTCAAAGTCATAAGTCAGCAATCATAATTCAGTAATTGCTCATGTATGATTTAGGGCCTAAAAAAAAAGACATAAAATGTAGAACAATTTTTTTTCTTCACCAGGTACCATTCCTATTGTCTTTGTGCATGTAAAAGAACAGAAGACATAAGAGAATTGTCTCATTTTAAACCATTCACAAATTTCGACACTGATCGAAAATGACAAAACCCTCTCTCTCTCTCTCTCTCTCTCTCTCTCTCTCTCTCCACCTTTACGATATATATAAATTCCAAATTAAGTTCACCTGCTGTCTACAGTTAAGGGAGTAGGTCCATGATTCCTGTGCTGACCAAGTACAATTCTTACATGCTGCCAATATGTTTCATGTGTAGACCACACTTTGCCCCAGCGACAAAGCACACTGGTACGAATCTGTTCTCAGAAAAACTGGAAGAGTGCGGATGGGGATGGGGTAGGGTAGAGTAGGAAGTGACTTGAGAAAAAAGGAAGCGCAATCGACCTGCACTGAATCCTACTTCTAGTCACCCTGTCAGTTACAGACGCTAAAATTGGTTGCCTCACAGACAGGTGGAGAGAGAATTTCCACTTGTTCATCAGAAGATTGATTGTAATGTATAATGGGATGAGTAGGTAGTTTGTGCCCTGCCTAAATTTCTGATAGTAATTATACAGCGCTACTCTTTTGAAGTTAAGTTCTAGCGTTGCAAATAAATGATACACCGCTTGTTTCACCATTGTTGGTGATTAATCTGCTTTGTTTCTGAAAGCAAACATTCACTGATTCACACCATAGGGTTCGTGCTGTGGAACATAGACTGATACATTGTACCACCAAAAAATAAGCATGGCTAGCTCACTGTTCAGTGTGTTTGCTTTGTTTGGTGAGTCATATCCATTTATACAAGGTTTTTGTTTTCTGCTTTTGAACAGATTTCGGTGTGGTCTGAAGCGGTCACCTTGTGGATGAGTTACTGCTGGACACATAGAGGCAGATAACAGAACCTGCCATTTTTGGAATAAATGTCACTGCCTGCAGAGCTGCTCTTCGTGGAAGGAATTCATATCTTCAGGCGTTCAATCCATAGTTCATTTTTGCCATGATCTGATGCTCCAGTCGAGAGGTGAGACTTCTGATCAGCATGTTAAGGCATCAGAAGTGTGGCACAATATGTGGATATCCTTCTCATGTTGGCCTGGGTGATGTTTTTTTGTGTTTTGTTCCTATCTCATCTGCATGAGTACTGAAGTTTGCATGAAAACAATGGAAGCTGAACAATGTGTAGGTCGCTACAGCTCAAGGAAACAAAACAAGAGCAGATTTTGCTGTGATGCCATGACATGGATTAGATACAACTGGATGGTTTTGGGACACAGGATAAAGCCGTCACTGAATTATTGTATGCTTTGATCCCACCCTTTACAGGGGGTAATATCACAACCACTGCTGTTCATTGCAGCTCTGATTTCTCTGAAGACAGAGTGTGGCTACCTGTTGAGTGAGGTGATAAGAAGAAGAAAGAAAAGTAGCCATGGGATGCAAACTTTTCACCTGAGGATTGGTATTTGCTGATGATGATGCATATTCTGACTAAGTTGATTCTCCCCGTCATCAGCTTACAAACCGCGGATACTTTGACTTTAGACAATCTGTGCTGTTTCGGCTATGGATGCATTATGAAAATACACA
The DNA here is from genome assembly GCA_016801955.1 of Conus betulinus. Classification (NCBI taxonomy): domain Eukaryota; kingdom Metazoa; phylum Mollusca; class Gastropoda; order Neogastropoda; family Conidae; genus Conus; species Conus betulinus. The sequence goes on from JADBJO010023506.1 coordinate 7,898, forward strand.
TTTTTGGAACTGCCCTGCTATCACTGTTGACTGAAAACTGTGTAAGGTCGTCATCCTGCTGCAGTGCGGTTGTATGGAAACCCAGAATACAGTGACATCTGAGAGTGCAAGTTTTACTCCGTAATCCTTTTGTGGCACATCTGCGACAGAGCACTGGATTGATAACTTGTTGAGTTGTGGGCTAGAAATGAAGACCCAGCCTTCAGGTGTGCTTCTTCTGTGTGTCTATATGCTGCTAATACTAAATGAGTGGTAACAAGAAAAGGGACAAAAAGTTGTGTTCACATATCTTCTCACCATTATTCCAGACTACATCTGGTGTGCATGATATGGAAATCTTGATTTGTCTGATGTGCATTGGTGAGCCCTGTGAATGTTATACTGACTCTTGTCAAGTCACAGATTAAAAAAAAAATGGTTTGTTACTGAAACAATAGTTGACTTCATTGAAGGAGAGTTTGAACAGAATATTTGTGTGTCGTGTGACATATCATTTGTAAACATAATGTTTGATATTTATAATGGGATGATATGACAGGATTTGGTTGCTTTATTAGGGATGATGAATGCAGCTGATAGGGACCACGAAAACTTGCAGACATTTTACCTCAAACTTAATTATTGTTGTTGATTTTGATCAGGAAAGCAGTGTTCGGTTCTTACTCTACAAAGGAGTGATACTGTTTTGAACTTCATTACGGACAGTAGATAAAAATGACTGCTGTAAACAATGTGAGACCGTGTGTTAAAAACTTCAGAATGAAAGAAAACCTGCTCCTGCTTAAATTAGTGCATCAGTTTGCTTTTACCTTGGGTACCGACTCTTATTCCCCTTTGAACCTTTTCCACTGGAAATTCCAGGCATGCTTTTTAACCAGATGTAGATGCTAAACATGCATAAACACACACACCACGCGCGCGCGCGCGCGCGCGCGCGCACACACACACACACACACACACACACACACACACGCACACACACACACACACACTTGTACGCATGCAAATGCATAGTGCGCACACATACACAGACATTTATATATGCACACACATATTCTCTTTCAATTTTTACTTGATGTCAGTTTCAAAGCATTATCAACTCATTTTAATATTTTGTATGCAAACACCTCTGAAAACAGTTTTGCATCAAACTTTTGTATTGTTTCTTAGTAAACATTGATTTGTTGTTTCAAGCTTAAGTTTTTGAAGGTCAGATGGCCAGCAATACCAATGTTGATAATCATCTTTGATTTTGCTCACATTTAGGGACATCGACTACCAGCCCATTGTAAGGGGTTTCATAATAGTTGATGCTGATTGCTAAAAATCAACCAGTTGAATGTTTTCGAACACCACTTTATTAGTCTCAGTCTGAGGGTTCCATGTTTGATCCCTAGCCATGACCAGTGAATGGAGTGTTTAGATGAGGGTGAAAAAGTCCTTTCCTGGTAAGGGCAGATGTTGAGGGAGAAACAAACAACACCAACGATTCATAATATGACAGCTGAGCAGTTGTCATCGACATGGCAGATAAGTCCAGGCCCTTCTTGGAGCTCCAGCCACGCTTGATTTTTTTTTTTTTTAATACAGATTTTTAGAATACTGCAACAACAACACAAAATAATAACATGAAATTAAAGAAGAAATGTGTATATCACATAAAATACATAAAAAACCATGCAGACCCTAAATAAATGTCAGCGAACCGCCCAGAGACAAACATGAAACAAATAACGAAAATGCACTTAGCTTTGATCGCTTCTGTGTTCAGCGCAAGAAAGAAGGCGTTGAATGAAAACGAGGCTGTTGGAAGGGAAATAATGTGCGAGTCAAAGTCGTAATGATGATAATATTACTGATAGGAATACTAATATGGTCAAAATATTATATATAAAAAAAGAGACAAGATTACTACCAGTCTTGGTGTCAATAAGTAGGTATGGGAGAAAGGAGAGTGGTTAGAGGATTCTTAAAACAGCAGGGTTGCCGTGGCAACAATCCCGGAGGCTAAGGCGATGGTGAAGTGTGTGTGTGTGTGTGTGTGTGTGTGTGGTTGTTGTGTGTGTGTGTGTGTGTGTGTGTGTGTGTGTGTGTGGATATGTGTGTGTGTGGTTATCAACATTTCCACAACATATGCATAGGAAAGAGGGAAGATGGAACAGGAGTACATGTTGAAGAAATAGTGAATGAAAATAAAAATAAAAGAAACCAAATGAAGTGAGGGAAATGGAGTGGACAAGTATCTGAATAAACAATAGACTGATGTGAGAAATAGAGAGGGGTGTGGTGAGAAGGGAAAGGAAGATAGCTATAAGTTATGTATAAGGTAAATAGTGGGATATATGGTAGTATGTGTGTGTAGTGGAAGATATTGTGGGCTGAGACTGAAGTGATGGGTTGGTACATGTAACTTTAAGGTGTTGATGGTAAGAGGGTGGAGGGAAGAAGGGGATGGGTTTTATATACTGACTGGGGGTGGGGGTGGGGGGGGGAAACAACATTCACACCTATACACTCTCTCTCTCTCTCTCTCCCCCTCTCTCTTCCCCCTCCCCCCTCTCTCTCTATCTCTCTCTCTAAAAATTAAGTTATTGTTTCTAAGTATTATCATTATTTTAATTCTACAATTATGGCCGGCAATGGGATTAGTGATAATAGGACATAATGCTTAGAAGCATAAAGGTGAAAATGACTGACGGTAATAACAATGACATCAGTGTTGTTGTAAATTAAATGTAGTGATGTAATGATGTTGATGAAGAGAACAGTAAAGGTAATGATATGATGATAGTGATAAAGTAATAAAGGTTTTAAGTAATATACCCTCTTACCATCAACACCTTAAAGCGGTGGTAAGTGCAGTAACACTAGCGGAAATAAAAGGCGCCAGGAAAGGAGAGGGAACGACCAGCGATAAAGGAGCTAGCATTCTATTTATTATTGTGTGTGTGTGTGTGTGTGTGTGTGTGTGTGTGTGTGTGTGTGTGTGTGTGTGTGTTCCATTAGTAATGTCAGCCTTGTTCATTGGTTTACCCCCGCCTCCACCCCCAGCAACCGCCATACCTACCAACACCCCTACACACATCATTACTATAAGTCGATACGACTTTGACTCGCACATTATTTCCCTTCCAACAGCCTCGTTTTCATTCAACGCCTTCTTTCTTGCGCTGAACACAGAAGCGATCAAAGCTAAGTGCATTTTCGTTATTTGTTTCATGTTTGTTGCACCTGAAGAAGACCTAAGAGGTTGAAACGCGTTGTGGTTTGTCTTGTGACTCGTTTGTCCACGTTTCTCTGGGCGGTTCGCTGACATTTATTTAAGATTTGTTTAGATTTCCGCCTGCAGGTCGTTTCACTTTGCAACTACATGCAGACCCTGCTTAATAGACAGCCAGTGCCCATTCCTCACAGTGTATATAATGTTCATTTTCAAGTCTCTAGATGACCACAAAAAAAAAAAAAAAAAAAACACTGGCTTGCCATTTAAACTATGATGAGAAATAAATGTAGATGAGTTTCCAGAGGAAACATAGAAGAATTGCCCACAAAGCTAGATCAAACACAGTGCATCGTATGACTTACTATATGAGAGAAAAAGTCAGAATCAAGAGTAATGGACAAGAAATAGATTCCAGTGCAGAACTTACAGAAAGGGAGGAAAGAATTTGTACCGAAATAGCACCCAGCATCCCCATGGGGACTTGCAGTATGAGGGATGGAGTAAAATCAATCATAGGAAATAAGTGAAAACCATGTTTTGACAGATTTTAATCACTGTGTCTGCCTGCACATTATGATCCATACATTCCAGATTCATTTTTTTTTTTTGTTTTTTTTTTAAAGAGAATGAAATGGATACTAGATGAAATGAATAAATTACAGTTGTTTCAAAATAGAAGCACAGGTTACATAAATTGTCAAGTCATATGTGTCTGTATGTATTTATAGTAACAAAGTTACTTTCTTTACATTTTATCGGGAAATTCTGATATATTAGCCAAGGAGACATCAAGAAATTGTGTATGTGTGTGTAGGGGGTGTGAGTGATGGTGTGTGTGTGCCGGAATTTTAAGGAGTATGCAAAACATCAGAGAATTGCTATCAAAATCAGATGAAGGCAATTACCTAGCTGGATTACAAATCAAACAAGAGGTATTTTTTAAAGCAAAATCTGTATTAAAAGAAAAAAGTAATCAGTAACACCTCATGGTAAGTGTGGTGTGAGAAAACATATAGTCAAATAAACATAAGGCCTTGATATTTTTGTTTCACAACCTGGACATTTTATTGCAGCGCTGTTATTAATTCTGACAGCATCTAGCCTCAGTCGATAAAATGTTGAATGAAGTTTTTATAATGATATGTACTACAAATCTGCAGGTGTTGGATGCTTTTGATATGATTGAAATTGAAAAGCTGGCTATTTCGTGTTTTGAGAAATGGGTTTGTTCTGGCTTTTTCTGCATTAGTCTCGGGCCATTCAAAAGTGTTTTGGGCATTTGATGGTCCCAGTGTTAAGTGGGAGATATGATAAGTGGTTGTGCACACATGTCAATTTCAGCACCTTTTTATGGTGAGGGGGGTGGGGGGTAGATCTACCAGCAAATTCATCACCTATTGTTGTGCGTCTGACCTTAAGAGTTCTCAGTTGAAAACATCCCACTGCGCCCGACTCCTACCCCACCTCCCTAAACTGTTTTCATATCCTTTATGACTGTTCATATCTATTTCTTCTTTGTCTTGCCAGTTTTTTTCCATGTTTGCCTGACACCGCCGTACTTTTGTTAGAGGTCTTGAGCCCTTTAGAAGATGCAGCTTTCCCAGGCTTGCCAACAGCAGATTTACGTCCCTTGCTGTCCTCTTCGTTGATAGGCGGGCGCTCCACAAAGTCCACTTTCATACCTTGACACTTTTTCTGTGAGGAGAGGGGGGGAAAAAAAAAGTTGTAACACATAACAAGTAACCATTCTAACGCAAAGAAAAAATTTGAGTGTTAAATGTGCAAAAAGGACCAAAAATAATGAAAGTTTTAACATATATGAAGAATAAAAAACCATTCTAACACAAAGAGGAAAAAATAAGAGCATAAAATATACAACAATAAAAAATGGACCAAAATAATCGCAAAATAAACTCCGCAGCAAACAGAGAAAAGAAACTTTTTTTGAGAAATCAGTTTGAGTAAGGTTGAGTAAGGATATCATTCACATATGCTCGTTTGTGGTAGGGCTATGAATAACATGAATTTGATTGGATCACTATCACTGTTATGGTATGGGAAAAAAATGGATAAAAAAAAAGTAGCCACAGCTTTACTTTAACTAAAAAGGATTATTGAAAGAACAAAATGCACCACAACATAGCCTCTCACCCCTCTACCCCTTTCAACACCCCTCCAACTTGCCCATATTTCTTTATTGTTACCCCCCCTATTTCTTTCTGTTTTAACAGAACAGCCATGTGATCCTTACCTGAAAACACACACGACATTTGAGGGGTTCGGACATCAGACCCCAGTAAGCGCCTCGTAAACACTGCTTGCAGAACCACGTGCCACACCATTTGCACATGTAGGTCTGAAATCATTGGACGGTTTTAAGCTGATGACAATATATATGCACCTTCATCTGCTCAGTGAATTCTTATCAGGTATCAACCCTGCATCAAAATCTTTCATATAGTTGTGAAAAAGAAAGCAAGAAAAAGTTCCAGTTGGAACGTAAACAGCAGTTGAAGGGACACTTTGGTTAATACAAAAGTTTCACCAAAGTAAATGCTAGCCATCGGATCATAGGCGAAACTCTTCAAACTTGCTCACCTGGATGAAAGCTGAAAAAAACTCCCATCGCTTGGTCAGGGCAATTCTCCACAATTAGGGAACCACCCTTCATGCATTGAAATGTAAACCCCAAGAAGTCTGCATGAACATAACCAAGGGGAGGAGATACTTTCTTTGAATTTTGTTTTGTTTTGTTTTGTTTTGTTTTTAATATTGAAAAAAAAAAACACCTGAATTTGTTCCTGTAAAGTGTGTTTGGAGAAATGATTGATCAGTTGGGTACCTGATTTAACTGTTTTCTCTCTTGTTTCTTCCCATCTGACTTTACTGTTCAAGAACCATATTTTTCTTCTGAACTTTAATTGTTCAGATTCACAGCTCTTGACTGATTAAAATGTGGATGAAAGTAGGCATTGCGGAGGGTCGTTACTGTTCTCTTCTATTCTTTTGTTGTTGTTGTTGTTTTAATCCAGTGTGTGTAAAAATAAAAGGCAGGCTAGAAATTAATTAACATTTAAATACTAAAAAAAAAAATAAGTAAATAAAAGGCATATGGACTGATTACATTGTAGAATGGACAACTAGTGTCTGCCGCGAACTCTATGAACATTTTCACAACCTTGTGAGATGACAACAGAAAAGCTTGCATGCTGTACAATGTGACAAAAGAAATAAATCTTAGAGGACTTTCTGGAACTAAAAACAGAAGAATGGGCCACAAAGGCCAGGGAAAAAAAAACTCATAAAGAACCTTGCTAATGTGAACAAAACAAAAAGGACAGCCATATACAGTGGCAGAAAATACTAAGATAAACATTCGTGCTGCCCAAAAAGCTGCATCTTCATATTTACTCACTATTTTGGGGTGTTTTTTTCAATCACCTTTTAAACATAAAATCTTTTAACTGAATTACTAAATAGATATTGAATCTGCTGCTTCTAGTTCTTTTATTAAAAGCCATGCCCAGACGCACAACACTTTTACAGGGCTGTCAAAAAGACAGAGAGAAAAGTCTCACCCTGAAAAACAATCAACAACATTCTTCAGGCAGATAATTTGGCAACAGCAAGTTTACAAACAAGATGGAGCTTCACCTTGGCTGTACATCGCCCAAATTTTGGCAAGCCATGTGCTGCGGGTCTCCAGTGACCCATGCATTTTACTGAAGGGATAAAGCCTCGCCCTTCATCATGGGTCTTCTGGGACCCATGCTTTTACTGAAGGAATGAAGCCTTTCTGTGGTTTTGGTTTTTATTCTTTAATTTTGTCAGCAAAAAAACAATTTTTGGTGACGTAGATAAGGGGCTATGCTTAGTTGATAAAGTCATGAATAGCTGAACATTTGATTTAAGTCATGGAAGTAAAAATCATGACGTTGGATCATTCAGTACCCATGACATTTGGCAAAGGTCAATTTAAAACGTTCAAATGCAATTGGAAAGAAAATGTTATATCTGTAAACAGACTCTGCAGATTGGACAGTGTATACAGTCTCGCAACCTCATCATCGGATTAGAAACAAGCAAACAAAACTGGCATATCATGAATTATGACCTAGCAAGAAACGGACAGAAACTGTTTCAAAAATCTTGTCATATTTGGAGACCTATTGGACTGTTTTCAGATCAACCCCCCACCCGCCCGCCACCCTCTCTCTCTCTCTCTCTCTCTTTCTCTCACTCTCTCACAAGATCAAATTTGCCTACGCGCAAAAAAGTAAACTCACCGTACTGGTTGAATTGCAGCCCCAGCGACACATGGTGACAGGCCTCTCTGAGTTTGAGCTCTTGATGTTATCACCTGGGGAATCTGCGTAGAGTCATTATGGAGTCAGACTGTGATCATTCATCATACTTGTAACGTTAATCATATATACAATATAAACATCAGATGGGGTAGTTAAATTTTTGAAGAGTTTGGGTAATTGAACCTCTGCTGTCTTCACTGGGTCGCCCACAACCCAGAGACACAATATATAATCATAATATTCTTCAACTTATAACATTGTATAGAAATTCTTGGTATTTGTCCAAAGTAACTCTCAGTCAGCCGATAAAATGTATGTACATCAAAAGGGGAAGTTTCGTCATTTAAATAGTGCACTTCTGAGATGGGCTGTGGAAGACCCATGCTTTAAAGAACCGTAATTGGATATCGCAGTTCGGTGAGTATGAGTCATGGACTACCTTCATCAGCCATAAAGGTATAATCTCTTGAAGATTATCAGGCGACTATCACTATGGGTCTTATATCACCCACATGACTTGAAATAGGATATTTATAGCAAAAACATAATAAAGACTGCAATCAGTATTAGTCGTGGGCAGTCCATATCGTCGGGAGTGTGTAGTAAAAAAGGACCTTGGGTAAGGAATAAGGCTCGGCAAACTTCATAATACATTATTACATTGGCACCCACACATGCACTGGTTCCTTAAACTGTATCTTTTTCTCATCAAGCATTATCTCGGGATTTACATGTATGGACATCATGGCTGCAGTCACAGAAAAAGGGGAAGAGATCTATGCTGTGCTCCGTGACTTTTTGAAGACTCTTCCATCTGGACCAGACCTCTCAAGTTTAGATACATGGCTGCTAGCACCTCCCTAATGTACAGAATTGTAAGCAGCCTGGATGGAGGAAGTGATGTTGAGGATTGGTGCCAGCATTCGTGTGCCTCGGCAACCACACGACATAAGGCCCAAATGCTTAAGCTCCCCCATTCCAGGACAAGAACTGTGTCACAGATCCATCCTTTCACCTCTAGAACTTGAGATTCCTTCAGAGCCTCCCATCAACACTGCCCACAAAGCCAGTCAGTAAATATTGCCTTGAGAGCTGCTTTTGCGTTTTGTCTTGTGATTCGTTTGTCCACATTTTTTTTTTTTTTTTTGGGGGGGGGGGGGAAGTTGCTGGCATTCATTCAAGCTTCATCATAAATCATCAACAAATTTGGCAAGCTATTCGTTGTCAGTCACCAGGAACCAGTGCCTTTTGTGTGTGTGTGTGAGGAATAAAGTCATGCCATATGCCCATGGATCTCCAGGACCCATGCTTTTTCCTATGGAATCAAAGCTTTGCGGATGGGGCTGTTTGGATGGTATAGTGAGTAGAAAGGAGTAAAGGTGGGGGGAGGGGGGGGAAAGGGAGGTATTGGGGGAGAGGGGGAAGAGAAGGGGTGGGGGGGGAGAAAAAAAAGATAAAAGGGAAAAGGGAAGGGGGGGAGAAGAGAAAAAATAAAGAAAAAAGAGGGTAGGAGAGAAAGGAGGGGATAGGGGGGAAATGGGGGAAGAAGGGAGAAGAGGAGGGGGGAGGTGAAGGGGAATAGGGAAGAGGAGGGGGGGATAAGGGGGGGAGGGAAAAAAGAGCAAAAGAGGATAGAAGGTGGAAGAAAAAAAAAAAAAAAAAAAAGCAAGAAAGCAGAAAAAAAACGAACAAACAGATAGAAAACCCAGAGCCACATTAGCCAGCACTGGCGACGCTGCGCCAAGCAACCGTCTCGCGTCCACGCTGGCGATCTCAGAAATCGCTCAGCACACAACCCTGAAACAAAACTAAGGAAGTAACTCGAAAATCAACCACAGCAATGGCAGAAAAGAGAAACAAGAACCCGGAAGGGGGCCAGAGGCTTGGGGCAATAGTGGGGCAGATAGAAACAATATGGGGCATCATGTGGGAAAATACAAGGAAGAAGATGAAGAAAAAAAACCCGTTAATAAAGCAAGAGTCCGCCAGCCCTCGACAAACTAAATACTCAAAGCGGGATGTAAATGCAACGCAGATGGAAGCCGGACTAGAGTTCAATGAGTGGTTGCGCTGTCCAGTGAAGGAGGTTGACAAAGGGGGGGGTAACCATTTTACGTTCGGGACGCAAAAAAGGCGGATGGGCACGAGGAGGGTGCGAGGAGGGTGCGTGGTGGGGAATCGGGGGCTCATAATAAATGCGATGGGAATCGTGTTAGAAGTCGCGAGTGCAAAATAGGCAGGCGAGAGACATGTGAGGTGACAGTGGGTGGGGCGAGGCTTCGGATAAAGAACACCCGAACGAAGGGAGACAGCGATAAACAAATAGGATGAAGAATACTAACACATTGGACCGGGGGCGGGGGGATGGGAGTGGAAAAAAGGAAGTCAGGGAGAGGTGCAAAAAGGGGAAAGAGGGAACATAAAGAGGAAATAAAAAGGAGAAACGATGGAGGAGAAAGTAAATGGCCAGCCACGGCGGGGGAGTGCTGAAAACCGGGTATCCGAACAAATAAAAAGATCGTCTGATAAGAAAAAAATTCTGCAAATGCAGAGGCGAACTAATATTGATAGCCAATGGAAAACCTAGTAGTGATCAAATACACGCAGGATGGCGCAGCGTTTCCATACCTGGCAAGGGGAGGGCTCAAGGTCAGAATCGGGGGTTACCGATAAGGCCATAATAAAGAGACGTGCCTATAGTTATCCTAGGGGGTCTGTACGGGCGGGTGGACGTCACGTCGGCAGGGGGAAAAAAAAAAGGTAATATACCAAATACAAAAAGGTTGGTAGGCCAGGACAGCGCGTAATCAGATGGTCGAGGTCAAAGGAAAATGCAAAAGCATTTAGGAATACGAGCGAGGGGTAAATCTTGAGACTCTGCAATAGAATAGGGTGGACGTATGGCTGAGTTTGTCTATTAGCTTGGAAACTTTTCCCCGGATGTTGAGTGTAAAAATAGTTACCGGGGGTGAGGAGGGATATGTGCCTGGAAACAGAGAGAATGTACTGGTCCCTGAACCTGCCTATGGTTCGTGTTAAACGTTTGTAGAGAATGCGTGGACGTGGGTTCAGCCCCATATGGGCGTGGACCGAGTACATGGTGGCTGCCCCTACCAGTCTAGAAAGGGATCACCAAAGGTATTAGTGAAATGTGAAGTATGGGGTGAACAGTATGCACACATGGAGGGACGGGAGACAGAGCAATAAGAAGCAGAGTAAGCAGGGAATCGAGGTATAAAGGGGAAGTGAGAGCCCGCTTAAGAAGAAGAAGGGAACACCCAAAACACTTGATCAAGACGAAGGGGAAGGCGAAGATCGAAACCGTGTGTTAACAGAGTATACCAAGACAAGACCCGCGAGAACCAAAGGATGAAATGTGGCGCACAGAAAAGCACCGTCTTAAATAGAAGGTCCTTATAGTTGGGATCATCAGTATCCAAACGATGTGTGTTAGGTTGGGTGGCCGTAGAGGGACTACACTAAAAAACTGATAAGGATGGGAACGTCATAGAAAAGAAAAGTAAAAGAAGAGAGGGAGCAAGGACTCAGGGAAAAGATAGGTACAGGAAAATGGCGTGACATGGCAAGACAAAAGCGAAAACGGGTCGGCGAACGTGAATTGAATTAGTAGTGGTGTCCTTGTGGGAATGATCTATTAAATGGCGGGAAATGTATAGAGTTGTTTTGTTGTTAGTGGCTGAAGAGAGAAAGGATGCCAAATAAGGAAGAGAGCAAGAGGCAGGCGCAAAGGGGCACCCGGGTTGTGTAGTGGGTGCTGTGTGTGGCGTGGGATGACATGCAAGTATTTTTTGTTTTTGTCTTTGTTTGTCTGCCATGAAAAGGAGGGGAGTAAATGGCGCGGCAGTGGGGAAGGCTCACGAGGCTGCGACGGCAACAAGTATCCTAAATCTAAAGCTGTGTCGACGTATTGAAGCTATTGGTGTACAAAACAAGCAAGGAGACGACAGAGCCTATAAAAAACAGAAAGGAAAATAACCTACTAATGGCCTGGGAGAAGCTTGAGATGAATGGCCCGGAAGTGAGAACAAGCGGGATCATAAACGATGGGATCCATGGTGCGTTGTAGCCAACTGCTCAGTCCGGTAAGGCCGGAGAACTCCAAGAACCAATAGACCAACCAAACAGCCGAGCGCCGCCCGAAGTGCCTGTTAGTAAAAGCCCTGAGGCCGTAACACCCGGTACCGGAAAGAAACCAAGCGGAAAAAAGTGCAAATCCAGCCGGTCGATGCCGGGTCAAGAACCAGAGGGGGGAGAAAAGAACGAACAGAAAAAGGAAAGATGAAAAAGAGTGCCTCAACGTGCAGAGAAACACTGAAAGAGGTGCGCTAAAAAAAGTACGCGCGGGAGAATCAGGAACGTTATACGTGATTCCTATGGCGGTAACGAGGAGACACATGAGAAGAGAGAGGGAAAAAGTGGAAAAAGAAAGGGGGGAATAAGGAAAAAAGGGGGAGGGGACGAAAAAAGGGACACCTAAATTGACTAAAGAAACGATACCCAAGAAGTCAAAACAAAAAAGCCATTCACGTTGAGGAAGTCACAGTGGAGGGAAAAAAAAAAAGAAGAGGAAGAAAAAAGCGGGAAGGAGAAAAAAAAAAAAAAGGAGAAAAAAAGAAGGGGAAAAGGAAAAAATCACCGGCTGTGCCAAACACTAAGTAAAGGGAAAGCAAGATCAATCGCCCTGGCAATGTATAACCAGAGCCCTAAAAGGCATGATTGAAACATAAAACCCGGTCGAAAAACACAAGCGGGGTAAGAAAAAAGGGGAAATGGAGGGGGTCAACGGACTTCAAACACATCAGAAAGCAGCAGGGCCTGCGCTCAAACATAGGTCAAGAAAAACATTACTGTTCATAGGGGAGGGAGAGTCAATGGGACGGGGGGAAAAAAAGAAAGAAGAAATAAAAAGGGGGATATGAGGAAGGAGAGCGAAGTTAGAGGGCGGGGCAACAGAACTTCAGGTCTAGATTCTAATCCTGGATTCCGGGAGTCCGAAGGCGGCGGTCAGCTTGAAATAATATAAGGAACACCAAAATTATACATGAAAACATGGGGCCAGGGCGCTAATTAAGAGGAGTCACCCGAATTAACCGGTTTAGGCGTATTTGCGCGTGGTTGCCGGAGGGCAAATGGGCGCCGTGGCTTCGTCTTGGAGGAAGAGTCAAATAGAATCTCATTATTGGCCCCTGTGGGATTGCGGGGACCAGACTGACGCAACAGTAAAACAAAATAGAACGCGGGGGGGGAGGAAGGAGAAATAAGCGATGACGCGAAAAAGTGAGTAAATCGATAGGGGACGGGGGATAGCCACAAAGAGAAGAGTGATAAAAATAAAAGAAGACAAAAAAAGACTTCCATGACATAACACGGAGCGGACGCACAAGGTAGCAGATATGTAAAGAGGGGGCGAAGGAACACATTACTCGGTTGGGTAAGAGCGGAAACACGGTGATTCAAATCAGATATGCGCCTGAATATTACGGATAGCAGTTTGGACTCGCATGATACTAAGAAAAGACCACATTCTGTCACGATAGGAGCCAGGTCTCCCGATCCAACCGATAAACCTCAGCGGAAAACTACCAAACTAAGACTCTCGGATCTCATCATGCGTCACTCGAAATCGGAAAAAGGTGAGAGAAAGAAGTTAATAAGATGTGGGTGGTGTGTATGAAGCCGCACTCAAACAAGCTCAGAAGAACAAAAAGAAGGAAGGGATTGTGTTGTCGCGGTAAGGCAAAAAAGAACGTCATTGGGAAACGGACGGTTGTAGGGACGGTGCCCAGGGCAATAGCATGAGTAGATGTTATACGGGGGGATTTGCCATCTGAGAAAAAAAACTAAGTTGAGGGAGGAGTGTAGCTTTGTGACAAAAATTAAAAAATAAGTAAATAAAACCTTACAGGGCGATCACAAAGCAAGCCAGTATGCGATGGAAAAATAAACAGAGGAAGAAGTAAAGGAACAACACTAAAATGATCGGCAAGAAAAAGGAGAAAAGAAGGGGGGAAAAAAATAAAAAAAAAAAATATGGAAGAAAAAGTTATAAACAACCACCGATAAGACACTACCAAAAGAAAACAAGGAGATAGAAAATAAGCGAAAAAATGAAAGCAGAGAGAACGATGGCCAGACGGCCATGAGATAAAGTTGGTCTGAGTGTAAGCTGTGATAGGTTTAACTCAGTACAAGTTAAAAACCAACACGGATACAAAACCCCCAAGTTACAAGAAAGGAGGAAGGGCTGGAGGGAGAGGAGCACAAATGCCTGGTTTAAATCAAAGGAAAAATTTTTGGCTTCAATGTCTCAGTTTCTTCTTATTTTTTTTTCAGAGGACATACCACAAAACCCACCCCGGATAATAAGCCGTCGTGGGGTCGCATGGCACGTACCAAGGATGGTTATCCTAGAAAACGGCGGTTTCAACGACGGCTAAGGGGGGCAAAAAATGCTCTGGTGCCCAGCGCGAAAAAAAAAATAGCCTCTCCTACAGAAATCCCGGGGGATGATCGGCCCCCCGAGGAAACTAAAAAAAACGCCGCCCTCGCCCCGAGGCGAGGGGCGGACGAAAGAAAAGGACTAGGGAAACACGGTCCCGAAGCTTCTCAAGAAAAGTTCCTCCGTGCTCTCGCCCTCTCGGCCCGGCCTCGCCCCCTGTTTCTTCGTCTCTCTCACTCTCTCATTCGCTCTTTTCCCATCCCCCTCCCCATTCCCACTCACCCTCTCCCTCCCCACAGGCATCAGGAGCCCTCATCAGAACTTCTCGACATCTCATCCCAGTCCCAGGGAATCTCCATCTTTCTCTCCCCCATCAGAATTTCACTCAAACACTTCTCATCTTGTAAATCTCTCCCTCACCCCCATGCATCTCTCTCCCTCCCCATCCCCTCAGGATCCCAGACTTCATGAAAAAAAATTACTCATCTCGCTCCCCGCCAGAACTGCGTGCAAAAGAGTCGAGATTCATTCATTCTCAATACGTCCCGAATTAAACAGGCCATTCGTTTCCTCTCATCTCTCTCCCCCTCCTCTCCTCTCTCCCCCCCTCTCCCGCCCCCTCTCGCCTCGCCGACGCTCTCTCGTCGTACGTCCCTCGTCCCTCGGCCGCCCCCTCTCTCTCCTCTCGCTCTCTCTCTCTCCTCTCCCTCTCTTCCGATCCTCCAGTTTCTCATGAATGTATAACAGTAAGTGTGGACGCGACTTTGAAGCGCAAAGGCATCCTAAGTTATGTAGGGCGAATTCCGTTTGTTGTGTGGTGTTGTGTGTGTAGTGTGTGGGGAAGTGAAAGGCCGTGTCGGGTGCGCGAGACACTCCTTTTCCTGTGAACGAAACGACGGAGCTTTAATACAGATTCCCGCGCCTGTATCTTTAACTAATTGTGACAAGTCATTAAATTTCGTGGATACATAGCTTAAAAACAGAGGTTTCCTTTTTTTCTCTTTATTTTGTGGTTTTTTTTTACCAGTGAAGTGAAAAAAAATTCCCTGGGTTTTTTTTTTATTGTGTTATTTATTTTTTTTTAAATTGATGAAACACGACTGTTGGTCATTTATCCCCCATGATGTTTCGGCTGAATGTTAAATGGCTTGGTCCTATTCACATCCTCCCAGTTAATTTGGTATTAAAGAACCCTGATGGTGAAAAAAAGGAGAGGAGGTTTCGGCAATTATTCCCTGTCGCGTGTTGGTTTCCCAAATTCTCAAATGCCGGTGTGTGTCCATCCCCGCGATTTGTTGAAAAGTATTTATAAGGCCCCACCAAAAAATGTAGAGCACGGGATCACAACAAGGAGAAACCAGACAACGCGTCGTTTCGGACTCTTAGATGAAATTCTTAAGGAGGCCATACACCATACTCAGACTCGAGAAGATGAACTTTGCGAAGCATTGCAGATGAAATTAAGTGATTCTCGTTCATGGAGAGTGGGGGTGAAGGTGTGTTTCGTTGTCCGTCTTTTTGTTTCTTTGCTAAGAAGACCCTAGAGATCGAAACGTATTGTGGGGTTTTTGTCTTGTGATTCGTTTGCCCCTTCTTTTTTCGGCGAGAGTGGAGCCTTGTGGGAAACAACTGTTTAAAAGATTTGTTTTAGATTTCCTTCGTCCTCACGTTTGTGGGGCAAGCTAACTGCAAGACAGATGTTCGCCAAGTATTCGTCAGCATGCACGACGAGCTTTTTGCGCATAGCTTCGGGCGTTTTACGTGTGCAGGGGGGGTTCGATTCAGGGGAAAGGAATCACAAAAATGCCGCTAGATTAATTAACCAGTGTAAGATTTTGAAGGTAACCTTTATTAATCGGCCAATGTGCAGATGGTCCGGCCGACCCCCTGTCTTCTGTTCGCTGAGGGTGGTGGGGGTCCAGAGTAAAACGCTAGTCTGTCAAACGTATGCCAAACCGCGCAGACTGACGCGGGGGATCGGGGCATCTCCACCGGGACTTCTTCCATCCACCGTCAATGGTGGGCGTTCGCCTGTAAAAGCCTAGGTCCCCAACCCGTCCTCAACCTCCGTTACTACCCTTCCCTTACCCGGCCGAACGCCTTACCACCCTACCACCCGTCGCTCCCTTTCCTTTCTTCCTCTCTTCCTGCTCTCTCCTGCAAATGACAATATCCGTTATGCATTTGTGGATCCGGTTCCACTCACGAAAACGAAATGAAACGAAGTTTGACAGCTGTAAAGTCATCCAGCATGGAATTTTGTGGGAGAGGTCAAACAAGAGGAGCGGGTCAATGTTAAAGGCTTGTAGGAGAGGATATTTTACCCCAAAGCTGGTTGGTGGTTTAGCCCTGATTGATTTGTTAGTGAGTAAACGAATCGGCCGTACGGCGGTGCTAGCTGCTAGTCGCCGGTGGACATCAGTACATGTGCAGGTGGTCAGAAAAGAGCATAGAGACAACTCACAGATTGGCCATGTGGCGAGTTATATGTGAGTCACTAGTACATTTGCAACAACACAAAGAAGAGAACAGATGTATTGGTCAGAGGAACTCGTGTACGTACGAAATGGGAGGTGTAGGGTGAGAGATCCGGGGTGTTCTGCGGCGCCGCTCCCCTCCCGCCCCGGACCCCATCTCATAACCCTTGGCTGGTGAAAGAGTAATTTTTGGCATGGTCCCCTCTGATCCTCTCCATTGGGATTGGGGGGCCCGGGGGCTCCTCTACGGGTCATAGCGGACTGATCCTGCGTAGCCGATCCGGCCGCAATGATATTACTGTTCAAGCTTAGCTTCACAAGAATGAGAACAAAAGTCACGATGAAGTATTGCCATTAATGGCTTGTGAGCCCAGGTTTTTGCGTGTCACTAATGATCATAAAGATTGGGATCAATGGCATTTTTCAGTTGTAGAGTTTTGTTATCACGTTTGGTTGTTGTTTTTGTTTTTTTGTTTGTTGTTATGTTTGTTTGTTTTTGTTTTGTTGTGTTTTTGTTGTGTTGTTTGTCTGTTTGTGTTTGTTTTTGTTAGGTTGTGTTTTGTTGTTTCCTTTTTTTGTTGTGTTTGTTTGTGTGTTGTTTTTGTTTGTTTTGTGGGATCGACTGGGTTCCCCTATTCATGGTTGCTGTTCTTGCCACAAAAGTTTGAGCTGACCCTTGCAAATTTCCCAAGTTTTGGGTCAAGGAAAGTGCTTTGTGGCAATATGTACATAGGGAGGATGTTTTCGATCAGTCGTATTTTTTTGGTTGGGTTATCGAGCATTTTGGGATGGTTGTGTTTGGGAACCTGTATCAGCTTTTACTCTGTACTTTTGTATCATGAATGTGTGTGGATGCTGAATTAGAATGTAAAATGTGTGTGGTGTGTGTGTGTGTGGTGGTGTGGTGTAACGAAAATACAATGTCTTTATATAATGGTAATAAAAAGAGGATTTTTTTTATTCACCTTACAGAGGGGCCAAAATCACCCCTTGCAGTTAGTGGGGCCTAGTTGGAATCTTACAAATGTGTGCATGGTAGTGTATTTTCATCGATGTCACCAATACAGCTCTGTGGACAAATGCATTGTGCAGTAATACACTGTTAGTTTGTCAATACTCTGAGGGCTTGGATTCGCAGACATTGAACTGTTTGTGCAGGACCACATCTGATGTGTGATGCTGATGTCACGAGAGATAAGATGTGAACGGACGGTCCAGATGAAACTGGAGTGATCTACCTGGTGCATTGAGTCCGGTCGTGGGGGCCTAGGTACATCTTTGATAGCTCAAGACACACAACCAACATTTCCGGTACTGTGGGAGAACCCATTTGTATGCCATGGACACTGTTAGTTTGTGTTAGTGAGTAGAATGAATAGTGTACATGTGATAGAATTGACTATTTGATATACAGTTTAATGACCACTGTGAGTTGGGGTACTTGGTATTTTGATTGGTACTTGTGGAAGTCGGGAGACTGCTGGCACTTATCAGAATTGGTGTGCAATTCTAACAAGATATTTGTCCAGTCCCCATCAAGACAAAGTGAATACCTCTGGAGTGTGCGTCAGAAAAATAGGATGCAATAGCTTCAGCCAGATGCTGTGTATATGGCTTAAGTATGTGTATGATGCTGTTCCCCCCCCCCGCCCCCCGGTATTAAGGAAGTGATCATTCTTGTTTGGTTTTCTGCGAATGATGTATTATTTGTACATGGCTGGAAAGCTCAGTTCTGTGTTAGTGGTAACTGTTAAGGGCACGATATACGTCTGTGGGGTACTGTAAGTAAGTTTAGGTACGGTAAGTAGTATTTTATATTCCTGCTAGTGATGGGACAAATGATAATCGGTTTATGTGTGAGAATCATGAATCAGCTGAAATTTTACCCAAAGTATGCACCGAGAGAGCAAATATATCAGAAACAGAAATGAGTACACACACAGTATGTTATTAACATGATTTTTTTCCTTTGCATCTAAGTTTAACCAGATTTTGTAAGTTAAAAAGCAACGTTGCTTTTTTCTTTTTTTCTTTTTTGAGAAAGGGAACAACTCTAAAGTTTGCTTTGCAGCTAGCTGAGTTTTCTGCTACTTACATTTTTTACAA
>JADBJO010023507.1:0-26469 GCA_016801955.1 Conus betulinus
ACAACCGTTCCACAGTGCAAAAAGACTTTTGCAACATTCACTCACTTGGTCTTCATTACTAAGCAGCTGTCTACCAGATCTTATCACAACTAATATTTCAATCCTCAGGATTATGTTTTTCTCCCTGACTTTGTATAGAATCTCTAGGTATATATTGTCTGGTCCAGGCTGGCTTTTTCGTTTTTCAGAGCGATTTTCCTGCTTGGAGAACAGACATGCTTGCTTCAATGGTTGTTGTCTGAACCAACAGCATTCTTCCAGGAGTACTGGCTGAAAATACCACCTTTTTTCAAGGTTCGGTCCAAAACCCCTCAGATGTCGTACACCGTAAAATTCCGTGAATCCGCGCTGATCTCTAGGCTAGGGGACTCTCACTCCCCATGGATGAACTCAAGGACTGAGGTTGTGCAGGGTCGTCATTTTAACTATACCATGCAATGTGAACTATTTGAATGGGCCGCCTGGAGGTCTTTGTTTGCTTTTGTGTTTGTGTATCAGGATTATATGCACGCAACGTGCAGGGAGCTAGGATAGTTGCATAGCTTGTTCTTTTTGGTCTTTTCACACTACACCCAGTCTTGTTTTCTGAAAAAAAGCTTTTTGAGGTCGAGAAAAAAATTGAGTTGTGCAGTTGTGCATGTTATATATCATATGTATGCCTAGACCACCCTAAGGTATGCCATAGCATTATGAGTTTGTAAACGTGGTTCCCCCCCCCCCCCCCCTGTTTTTTTTCCCCCCTCTCTCTCTCTCTGCCCTCTCTATATGGTACGTGTGTGAGGGTAGGGTGGTGCCGGGAGGGTTTGTGTGTGTGTGTGGGTGTGGGTGGTGTGGGGTGGGGGGGTATGCCTGCACTTGTGCTTGCAAGGTTGCCTGTGGGGTATGGCTTGGCTTTGGGGAGGGGGGGGGGGGCAGTTTTGTGTGTGTGCAAGAGGTCCTGTTCTTTCCTTTCTCCCAATGTCTATTTTCCTTTCCTCCCCCCTTCCCTCTTTGCCCTCCCCATTCCACCCACAACTATCGTGTTTCTCAGGTCCAGATTTCCTCTGAAGTTTTTATTCAATTCACATTCCTTGGCCTGTGGTCTGCCCAACCTCCTCCCTTTTGTGTGTGTATTTGTGAGTCCCCTTGTTCACTAAGATTTTTTTTGTAAGCAGCTTCTGTTTTTGGGTCACTTGAAAAAGTTAGCTCTATGAGTCGAAACGTTTTGTACATTGTTTTTGTTCCTTTTTGAACCCCCCTTTGGGTTTCCGTCTTTATTACTTTACCCTCAAATTATTGTAGTCATTCCCCAAAACTTAACCCCGTCAGTGTGTTATCATTTTCTTCAAGTGGGCGCTACCTGATCAAACAACATTTTTCAAGGAGGGTTGCCTGAACAAAGAACCTTCTTCCATGAAGTGCTACCTGAGCAAACAACTTTATTTAAGGGGAGCTGCCTAAACAACCAACCTTCTTCAAGGAGTGCTGTCGGAACAAACAACCTTCTTCAAGGTAGTACTGCCTGAACAAACAGCTTCCTTCAAGGAGGTGCTGCTGTGAACAAACAACTTCCTTCAAGGGGTGCTGCCTGAACAAAACACCTTCCTTCAAGGGGTGCTGCCTGAACAACAGCTTCCTTCAAGGGGGTACTGCCTGAACAAACAGCTTTCTTCAAGGGGTGCTGCCTGAACAAAACAGCTTTCTTCAAGGGGTGCTGCCATGAACAAGCAGCTTTCTCTTCAAGGGGTGCTGCCTGAACAAACAGCTTCCTTCAAGGGGTGCTGCCTGAACAAACAGCTTTCTTCAAAGGGTGCTGCCTGAACAAACCAGCTTTCTTCAAGGGGTGCTGCCTGAACAAACAGCTTTCTTTCAAAAGGGTGCTGCCTGAGCAAATGTTTTTTTTTTTTTTCAAGGGTGCTACCCTGAACAAACGGTCTTATTCAAGGGATCTGCTTCAAGAAATGGCCTTCAAGCGCTTTTTACTTGAAGAAAACGGCTATCTTCTGGTGATGGTGCTTGAAACAACGGCCTTTCTTCAGGGCTTGCTGCTGGAAGAAAACGGTCTTCTTCCTAAGGTTTTGCTTGGAGAAATGGCCTTCCTTTAGAGGGTCTCGCTTGGAAGGAACGACAATCTTCTGTAGGTTCTGTTTTGAGGAAAATAACTTCTTTGGTGGACTGCTTGAAGAAAGACCTTATTCAATGAATGCTGCTTGAAAAAAACGGCCCTTTTTAGGGAGGTGTTGCTGAAAAAAAAGGCCTTCTTCCCAGTGGGGTTCTGCGTGATGAAACGGCCCTCTTCGGGAGGTGGTACCTGGAGCAACTGTCTTTTTTAAGTGCTTGCTGCTTGAAGAAACGGCCTTCTTCAGAGGGGTTTGCTTGAAGAAACATTCAGTGGGTCTGGCTTGAGGGAATGGTCTTCTTCAGTGAGTTGTACTGAGGAAATGGCCTTCTTTAGTGGGTGTTGCTTTGAAGAAGGGTCTTCTGTAGTGGTTGTTGTTTGAAGAAATGACGTTCTTTGAGTCACTGATTGTTGCATGAAAAAAAATGACGTTCTTCAGGCGAGTGTTGCTTGAAGAAACGGTCTTCTTCATGAGTGTTGCTTAAGAAACGGTCTTCTTTCAGGGGTGTTGTTTGAATAAACAGCCTTCTGTAGCGAGTGTTGCTTGAAGAAGAAACCGGTCTTCTTCAATGAGTGTTGCTTAGAAAAACGGCCCTCTTTCGGTGACATCGCAGTAACAAACGACCTTCAGTAGACATTGCCTTAAAAAAGCGACCTTTTTCAGTGGACATTGCCTAAACAAACGGCCTTTTTCAGTGGACATTTGCTTTAAAAGCGATTTTTTTTCAGGGGACATTGCCTTAGGAAACGACCTCTTTCAGTGGAACTTGCCTAAACAAACGACCTTTTTTCAGTGGACATGGCATCAACATACGACCTTCAGTGGACATCACACATACGACCTTCTTCAGTGGACATTGTATCAACATACGACCTTCTTTCAGTGGACATTTGCCTAAACAAAGGACCTTCTTCAGAGGACATTGCATCAACACATACAACCTTCCTCGGCGGACATTGCAACACACGACCTTCTTCAGTGGACATTGTCTATACAAAACACCTTCTTGAGCTGATGCCATCTTAAGGGCATCCTTCTCGACGGACTTGGCAAAGATAGAAAAAAAAAACGGAAAATAAGGAAGGAGCGGGAAGGTAGGGGGGGGTAGAGGACTAGAGGCAGGGAAGGAAGAAGGAAGGGGGCGGGGGGGGGTATTTGGTAAATAAAAGAAAATCGAATGGAAAAACAGGGACACACACACAGACGAACAGACAGACAGACATACAGACACACACACACACACACACACACACACACACACACACACACACACACACACACCACACCCCACACCTCTTGTTTGTGATGACCACACACACCCACTACACATGACAGACAGACAGACAGAAACAGACAGAACACACACACACACAGACAGACACACACACCCACACACACACCACACACACACACACCATTCACAGGCGTGCGCGCGCGCGTGCACTGACACACATAGATAGATGGATAGATAGATAGAGAGATGAACAGACAGACACAGACAGACAGATAGATAGATAGATAGATAGATAGATAGATAGATAGATAGAGATAGATAGATAGACAGATAGATAGATAGATACGTGAATGATGTATACTCTCCGTCGATCATAATAGCATACGGGACTTATCGAGACATGCATGTCATTCATAAGGGCTTTTAAGTTCATCTTGTAGTTGTGTTCTGACTAAGGCAACAATTACCACAATTCAAACATGTGCACATAACATTCACAACAGTAGTACCACAGAAGGTAAGCGACATCTGCCATGGTGTCAACAGTTTTCATATATCTAAAGGAATCCAACACGCCAGCTATTCAGGTCAATGTGTCAAACTGTGAATGGACCTTGCCACAATTCCCAGCCAGTCATGGAGTGATTTTGGCACCTGTGGCCGCTTCACTCCATTCTGTCTCATGCATGTCAGGGTACCGCCTGGTCATTTTCTCCTACGATGTCGTATTCAAAGGTTTTGGCGTACTGGTGCGACTCGGGTCTCTGGGGTCACAAAACTATTTTTTGATGAAAGACCTTTGTCCACAAACTTGTATGATGACTTTTCCAGTTATGCATAAGTCTGCAATAAACACTCGCGACAGGAAAAAATTCTTGAGTCATCTTCACAACATGTTTATTTTCTGCATTATAATATTTTCGGGTTGTGCAACTAAATATCGAGGCAGTTTTCAAATCATAGCTTTCTTAGACAGTGTATACAACAGCCTGGGGTCTGGATATACGTTTGTAGCACTTCAAAACTTTAAAAAATCAGACGTAATAAAAAACTGAACTGCTGCTCTCCCATCCTACGTCATCATGGTCAGCTTTCAGGAACATCCACAGAAGGCTGTGGAATGCACATGCAATTGAGTACCAGGCCCGGACACGATCAACATCATCCAACGGTCATGCGTGTGTGTGATGGAAACGATTTACCTGCACAAGTACTACCAACCGCACATCTTTACATCCATACTGAGAAAGTGTGGAACAACGTCAACTGTCTTTAACAGAAAGCAGCAGACTGAAAATATGTTTTCTTCTTTCCATGTAAATCTGCTGTGCTCCCCTGTGCTGGTCAAGTGGCTTGTTCCAATTGTTGTGTAGAACACTATCTCCACTTCAGCAGCATCTTCATTGCAACCTGAAACCACAATGTGACAAGGGAATGACGAAACAGAACACTAGCGTCTTCAGCAGTCCTGGTTGTCAGGGTCTGGTAGTCGTCACGTAATAAATGCTTTAAACACGTTGTTTTAAAATCTGGCAATAACTTCATTTAA
Organism: Conus betulinus; assembly: GCA_016801955.1. Classification (NCBI taxonomy): domain Eukaryota; kingdom Metazoa; phylum Mollusca; class Gastropoda; order Neogastropoda; family Conidae; genus Conus; species Conus betulinus. The sequence continues at coordinate 4,883 of JADBJO010023507.1, forward strand.
TGGCAACATACACTTGTCAAAAGATGGGAGGGAAATTAGCCTCTGTAAAATCACGAAGAGAACAGGAGGACATTGCAAAACATTTCATGAACATGAATCGTTCGAAGTCTATATAGGTTATACTTCAGGTGGTATTCTGTGCCTTTCATGTACAGTAAGTTCCGCTAAGTGGTCAGACAACACCATGATCTACAACTGAATCACTTCACTTGAAAGTTCGTCATATGGCCGAGAGGAAACGTTTTCGGTTTAATAACTTTCTTCGATGGTTTTGGATATCGTTATGCTTCCTGAGGACTTGTATTGCAAAAATAATGTACTTTGTGACAACAAAGCAGCGCTCAGGAAGTTGTTGACTGTCCAAACTGCACAGATTCCACAAATTCACGCTCCTGTGGTCCACTTTGCTCAGACAAAACAGTTTTATGCTTGTTTATGAAAATGGGTTCTCTGTCTCATGCCTTCCTGTCATGCGATCCCAGTAGCCATCACTGGAAAGCAATGGTTTTACAGGCGTGTCCGTCTGGAGCTTTAACGCACTCAGAGAAATAGGGCAGAATTCTGGCCTGGTCAGCACGCATTACAGGTGCCGAGTTGCCGTGTGCGATGGTAGTCATGACTGGCGACAGTCGCCCATGTGATTTCAGTTGTGTGACGTCAGGCAGGACTGTCCAGACAGGCATTGATGAGGTCGTTTTGTTAAATATCCCTCGCAGACAGAATTTCCGATGTCAATACTTTCGATATGTTCCGTATTATTTCAACGCATCAATGAACTTACTCAGGACTGGCATTGACGCGCTTCCGATGAAGATCAACTGTAAATATGATAATTTTTCCCGGTTTTAAATTATTGCATGGGATGCACGACTAGAATCTAGAAACTGCATCATCAACCCATGATGGAGCAGGTTACTTTATTCAGCAGATGTATGAATTCTCTGAACGATGCCCTGGACACTCATATAGCTGCAGCACATGACTGGGTTCTATTGGCCTTCTTTCCTTGTCTTATCACGCAGATGGCAATGTATTCGCTTGCCTGTACATACGCGAGGATAGCTAAGACTTGTGATCTGCTGGATGTGTCGCTGGGTTTATCAGCTGCTCAGACATCCAATCATCAATTTGTGTCGCACCGGATCCACTCCTGTGTGATGGCTGGTGGTCAGTGAGCCTTCACAGCGAGATGATGAATGGTCGTGTGTATAGGGTCCTTCTTGTGCAGCAGAGTTGCGTTGTTCAGGTCAGTTCAAAAAAAAAAAAAAAAAAAAATTCCGGTGCTTCAGGGTTGCTTCTGCTATTTGACCACTTCCCTCAGTTACGTTCAACTTTTCGCGGCGACACTGGCCCGAGGCGGTGCGGGCACTGAGGTTGCGGAAGATCTGGAATTGATAAAGGGGCAAAGCTTGATTATATTTGGATCTTTCACGTATTGGCACGTAATGAATATTTCAGTAAGTCAAAAATTGCGCAACTTTGTCTAGGTTATGAACTTAGTCTGATAACAAATTGAGAATTAACGTAACGGGCATCTCTAGGGAGGTCTACCAAACTGATGAGAATTTCTTATACTCCACTAAACTACATCCTATACAAGTCCGCTGGGGGAAAGAACATACTATAAATACCATACATTACGTATTGAGAAACTTGACTTGCGCCAGTACAAGTCTCAGTTAATCTGGACCACGTGTTGGGGCTTCCTCGTATTTACCTAATTTGCGATCTCTTAAAGTCTGTCTTTTTGGTTCTAATGCATCAATCGAATCCAACCAAGAGATTTCATAAATGCACCATCCAGGTTAACATGAACTTAGACATCCGAGAAAACCTAGCCATTGTCCACATTCCCTTTAAAATATATTATCCCCACATAAGCATTGTTGAAGGTCTGTTCTACTGCGTTCAAATATGTTAATATTTGCTGTTGCACATTTACTGGCCCAAGAATAACCGTGCAGTAAAATAGCGATTTCAGTCAGTGCTACCGCTTCACGCAGCGCTTCATTCCTGTATCAATTCATGCTCTACCGCAAGGGAGCCAGCTGCACAGGATTTTCTTCTGGTTGATTACCATAGTCCTCTGTTTTGGGCAACATCGTTGGTCTCACAACTAGGCTCAGAGTATAATTCAAGCCATGTTTGCTTACCATCTACCAATGCTATTTCCCTCTCATGACCTCAATTTTACTGTTGCCAATATCTTGATTTGGGAATCCCCCACAGGCCCAATAGTGACAGTATCCCAATGAAATGGTCTAATGTACCTATATGGCAGATCCAAAACACGTCTTGCCCAACACGATCATTATTTGCAAGGTGGCTGTTTTCCTTTCTTTTTTTGTCCTATGACGTGTCAATAATGGTACTTTGGCTCATGGCTATTGGCTCACATCATACTGTGTTACTTTCCCTTTAACAACCATTGAGATTCCCTTAGCATTAAAACAAGCATGGTGTGTATTGGTTGCAGCAACCAATGTGTTGCTTTTGGAATCGTGTTGTACAGTAACGCTACTGGGCTCCTACCCTTACCGGTCTGTCAGAAACAGAACTGTATGGTCAGGATCTCGTTCTGTGTCGTCCCTTTCAGCTTGATTGGGCCACCTCCCCCCAAATCAACGTTTTAGACACAGGTTTATGTTTATCGTCGCCCTTCAACTCTGTCTCTTCTCCAGCTTTGTGGATAACTTGTTGTTGCAAATCGAGCTGTGTCAAAAAAATGCCGAAAAATACCGAATTTTATAGCAGACTCTAACACAAGCTTCACTGTATTCTTCAGTTCGTTTTCTTGGTAAAAATTGGCTTCAGCAGCTGATTCGTGATCTACTCCGGCTTCACATTTGGGTCTTTCTTCGGTGTCAAAGTGTGTTAAGTGGAAATGGTACATCAGATCAGTTCTTTTTCATACGGCTATTATTTTGTTCATGTTACTCTATTTACTTGCGGCCCTCGCTCCGGTGTTTTAAATATGTGGACTTTCGTGTCCTGAGCTCGGCGAAAGAATGGCACAATGAAAACAGATTACTGCAAACGTTCCTAAAGTCTCGGCTAAAGATTTCCAGACAAACGCACATGAATACATTGTTTCATAAGATTCTTCACGTCGGGGATATACAACATCAAAATTTCCATCTTCTCGCTCTCTATTCCTCGCTGCTCTCTCTCTCCGAATCTCCATTCCTCTCTCTAGGCCGTCTCTCCGCATCGCATCCATCTCTTCTCTCTCTCTTGTGTCATCAACTACTACCTACCTAAAAGATAAGACAGATGATATGCAAAAGGGTGTGAAATTTATTAATGGAACCAAACCGCGACACATACAACTACCTACTTAGTTTTTCTCAGGATGTTTATGGCACACACTCTAATTTATAACCTGCATTTTTGTGAAAGCTAAAACGACATATTAGGATCGTTCCTTATGACTGCCATTAAAACCTGATTTCCTACATGTTTTTGTCTGACCATAGCCTTGGAGCTAGTAGCGAATGACATGAACTACAGGGATCTGATGCTATAAGAAAATTCAGATGACAACCCAGTATCTAAATTATTCTTCTGAGACAATCAAAAAATTAATTGCTTATTACAATCTCATTATTTCACATACACATTACATTTCTGAATGAGAATACGATATACTGTGACTTGTGACGTTTTTCACCTAAGTAAACCCATTACGAATACTATAAAATTGTGTTTACGAGTGCCAGGTGTCACTGTCCGATCTACAGGAAGTAATAGAGGGATGCATGGAGGTATGGGCAGAGGGGCATTCATGTCTTCATAAACAAAACTGTGCTTCACAAAGGGGCACGTCACCCTCTGTGTAGTAACATCGGCCCTCCACAAAGGTGACGGGAAATCGTAAACATTTTAAGAGGAATGGTTTTATCTACTTGGCTCCAAGCTCTCCACCCCTCACCATACAACACATTCATCTGTATCATAGAAAATGTAAACAAACACACAGATAAACCAATAAAGTATCACCATCCAGATATAATTGATAACTGATAAACCTGGAAGACAATATTCCAATATTCTGGCTCACAAATATAAACCACAAGAGAGAAATAAAACATTGGGAACTTGCCGTCTGTTGAACAGTGTTGGTTGCACAGGTTGGATCCCCATCATCATCACTGCCACCACGGTCGCATTGACCTCCTACCCCGAAGCTGCCGCACTGTTCGTGTCCGACCAACTGGCCAAATGCCCCAGTCTCCACTGCGATTTGTCCTCTCTAAGGAAAGACTCTCTCCTTGGCCTGTCCCGTGGGTCTTTCCTGCTGCAGACTAAACGCCCCGCCGTCGACTGGCAGCTGCCCTTTCGAGCTCCAGCAACCGGCTGACACGTCTTGCTGTCTTCTAGGCCTTCCACAGAAGAGCATTCTCTTACGTCGTTTTGGCTCCAAGGCTAAAGCATACCTCCGCTTCTCGCCTATGTGTACTATTACCCCAGCCCTCTGCAGCAAGACGGAATAACTTCACCTTCCCCAAGTTAGTCACAACTTTTTACTGTTGTGTTGGGGGGGGGTGGGGGGGTGCGTCTTATAGTTGATTTTCAAAGTGAGGTGACTGCACGTTCAACCAGAATACATTTTTTAGCGTTTCTTTTGATGAGCATCAGTTCTTGAACAAAGAGGCAGCAAGTCACACTTCTTTCAATCAATGCGAATCACTGCACACACACCACACACACACACACACGACACACACACACACCACACATCACATACACACTACACCACCTTCACACCAGGCACCACCCATCCATCACCACAAACCAGAAACCACAATGGCTTCCATGCCAACAATGTAAAAATGGAACCAACTGAGTCTCCAAATTACTTTGGGCTGGACTCAGTGGAGGAATCACTACGTGCATCGCCCCTATACACGTGCTCTCAAGAGTAGGGTAGAACCGGTAGTTATTACATATCTAATTCTAACTCAACTGTTTCGATTCCCCTAACTACCCCATTGTGGCCAACAGCCCAGACTCTCTCAAGAACATGCCAGCTATGCGTAAGCGCCCACAAGTGCTTACTTCGACCCGTACCCAATATGGTGCAAGCCATCTGAAAGATTGAGCCTCCTCCTCTGGGTGGTTTGCCCCTGAACGGTCATCGATATCTAGTTGCAGGTTTGATGGTCACCTGAACGGCAGGGCGTCGACATCTACCCAACGGCTCTCTCCTTAAAGCAGCTGGAAAAACCGAGCATTAGGGGCATTGTTGTGGAGGTGAGACGCCCTCCCCGCACAGGGATAGTTTGATATGTATATGTCCATCTATCCCCCTACTATATGCGAAACTTACTCTCACAAGTACTTCTTCAAGTCCCTCAAAATCAAAGTCGGGATACCCTACCTGTGTACTGGAGCTTCGCACACCTTGAAGGACCCCAGGAACTTAAAATCTCACAGCATCGGCAAAAAAACTCTTGATTTGCTGAAAGTCACTCTGAGGAACCTTCAGCAGGGTGCTCAGAACAGACACATCCCCCTCCCCAACAAAGGATGTTCCCACAACCTGTTTTGTTCATGGCTCTGCTGTGTTATCATTTCCCGCTATAGCGATGTGGAGTCGGCAGTGCTGCATTCGCTTGGAGTTAAGGGCTCCTACTTATTCGTCGTGGGAACAAAGTTTACCCTACTTGCTTGTTATTTATTGTTACTGTTCTCTGCTTCAGTTAACATTTCCTTTTCATTCGAAATCAAATTGAGGTTACCTGTATCCGTTGTTGTTTGTCCGCGTGTTTGTTTTGACTGTATTCCAGATCGAAAAGGCTGTGCCAGTCTTGATTAAATGTTAATTCGTGTGTGTTCATTTCTGCCAGTCGTTTGTTGCTGTGTGTAGAAGTGTCCAGGTACAGGATAATGTGCGTTGTTCGCTGTGTGTAGAAGTGTCAGGTACTAGATAATGTGGGCAAGCTCTGGTACATCCTTTTTCTTATAGGATGTGTCCTTGGTTGTTCTGTGGGCACTGTGTTTTGTCATTTCTCTGCGTCCAGGCGGTTTTGGTGCGTCATTAGCAGATTTCGTTTGAGTTATGTGGCCTGTGTAGTTACTTCATCGTGGAGCAGAGTATCTACCCCACTTGTTTCTTATTACTGTCTGAATGCTCCCTCTCTCGAGTTCAAGTTTCCTGTCATACCAATCAAAGTGAGTTGCCCTGCTTTTGTGACTCTGGTTCGTCTTCATGTTTGTTTGAGTTTTCAGTCAGGGTTATGGCCTGTTTCACATTTTATCATGAGAGAAAAAAAAACTACCGTACTTGTTAATCAAATCAAAATTCATCTATCACACAACAACCATATCACGCCATCTCTAACCCCCCTCTCCCTTCCAGCCTCTTGATTTCCTCTTCCTGTATGCTCTCCACATGCAGAACACAAAGACCCGCACTCCAACTTCTCCTCTCCTCTCTATCCCATCGTACACACAGACATAGGGCAGAACGATTCACTGGTTGCAGGATCTACTGTCGCCGATTAAATGCCTAGCAGCAGTGAAAGTTTCTTAACCAGAATTAAGGAAAATGAGTCACTTCAAGTGTCAAATTGTTTTCCGGCAGTTGTTTCCATACATGACAGAGCTTACATAGAAAAAGGACATCTGATTATGGCCCTCTTGTCTTTACCACCAATTGAGCACCAACGTGACGGATGCTTTCAGTACATCTGAAGAGCTCAGATAGATAAGAATTGTGCACGGTCTACAGAATATTTATGAACACGAACAACATTCTTAGAGCCATGTCCAAGCAAGTTTCAGGATTGCGGGGCAGGGAAGTGAAATTTACATTTAAACTATTACTAAATAAATATCAACATCCAGACGTTTTTCTTTTTTTCAGTCGAAAAGTAATGGTAGCATGCAGTTTATTCTGTACAGCTTGCAGCTATGCAGAGGTTTGACAAATGTTCACTTGAAAGTGAGACTCGGCCGTCTTAAAGTCATCACAATGCTGTGTGCGGTCTAAGTGCTGAACGTTAGCATTGTTTATCATTTCAGTGAGCGATTTTTGTAAGAGAACATGATTAAGAAATCCCCCAAGGAAAGGCAGCATCTTTTCTATTGTCAAGTCTACTACAGCCGGATATAGTCATCACCATAAATTTGAATTTATGAGGCCAAGAAGATGTCCTTCACTACTTGTTCAAAGCCGTGCGTTCATCACTACGCTGTCCTTGTGGGGACAGACAGACTGGATGACAGTGAATATTAGTTTCTCTCTCTCCAGGTGCGCAAGAAGTTTTTAGTGAAGACGATCTGTCCATTTTCAAGCAGAAAAAATACGTTAGAAACACACCCATAGTGTTCTAGACTGTTTTGTCGTCCTCATGTTAGTGTTTCTTTATAAGACGAGTTGCTGCGACGGCGGTTTTTGATAATAGTTTGCACAATACCAGTTTCACTAATTTTTTACTCGAACTATTTACAACTTACAGGGACGTTAAAAAGAGGACAGTGCACAAAGTCATCTATCATAGCAGCATTTCTGTAAGGTTCGCCCATAAACACCTTGTTACACAAAGTAAACGGACCATGAAGTGAAACATCGAAGCGAAACAAAAAAGCAAAAACGCAACCGAGTAGACTTACAGATTTGAACTAAATTTACCAGCAAGTAGCTTTTCTTTTTGATATTACATAAGACACTAACATTCCAACATGCATAACAAACACAGTACACACAAACCAACACCACACGACTATCAATACTAGACAATACAGAGGTCTGCTCAGTGGACCTGCTCGTTCATTCTTGTGGAAGGTCCTGAGTTTGAGAAGCTGCGCGGAGACTGTAATCTAAGTTTTACCACCCAATTTCTGCAAGTGATGTTTGAATCCTAGTTCTCGTTTCGGGCATGTAAGAAATATTGCATAGAACAACGTACACTTAGCACACAGTACAACACTGTTACTGACATGATTCCTGGTAGCCTGAACAATCCATGGACATTTAGGTCAGTAGGTCGACACTTGCTCCTCTGCACGTCCCCGTTCAACCTAACCGGGTAAAGTCAGAATCCCAAAGCGCTAAAGCATCAGAGATGGGTGAAGGACAGAGAGACCAGTCCGACGTGTCGGCATGGCGTATTGTCCACGGCAGTGGGTAGGCACTGGTCCAAGTGCTCTGCAGCTGGCTGTGGTTGGGTCAGGATTATTCAGGAGATCATTTGAAAAACCATGATGTCCATAGACACTTGTGTGCCTGGAGAGTCTCTTCTTTTAAACTCTTCTGCTGCTTTCCTCTGTGGCTAGCCTATAAACCAGCATGGCTGGATACAACATGGAATGTACCATTCATACTTCAAGAGCCATGTGCATCCCCATTTGGGTGTACACTGAAAGAGTCAGGACCTCTTGAACACACCCGTTTTGAACACACGAACAGCGTATAATACAGAGCATATAAACAATGCAGCTGACATGATATTGCGATGGCTCGGATGGCTATGAAACACTTGTATGGAACACAACTGTCTGTGATGTCCCTGTACGGGTCATTTTTAAGCCACCTGAGATAGAGCGTCAGTGGCCAACACGTAAAAAGTCATTATACAGATCAAGGTGTTTGACATAACTGACTGTCAGCATGCAGTCTCTAAGTCTTTGACGTCACTACGCTGCTGGGACACGAACAAAAGTCCAGCAGCCATTGTCGTCGTTGTCTTCGGGCAGTTTTTCAAACACGTTCGTTTCAAAGAAGTTTTTTTTTTTGTAGCTATGAATAAACCAGATTTGTAGCTAAGACTTATAGACTTTTGACATCAATCAATAAGTACCTTAACCTGTCACGGATTGGTAGACCGCTTGCAGGTTACTATTTGTCCAAATCACATGAAACCACTTACAGCCTAAGCTATGAATGACATTAAATTCACATACTATCTTCACCTCAATAATCATGTTTCTCCAAATTAATTCACACTTTATGATGAAAGGAAAAACATGAAAATCAATCCCTTATCATCTCAGACCAGAGGATTACAATACAATCGCCTCACCATTCTATCTATCACCCCACAAATAATCAAATTGGACAAAAGCGGAAAAACACGTCTTCTTAATTTCACATGAGGCTTTATGATCGAAAGGAACAGATGAAGAGTGGGCGGACACATTGTGTATTCATACTACTACATACACACATGGGAGGTTTTCTCCCCTTCCCTTCCCCGCACCATTCTCTTTGTTCTTCCGTCGCCCTGCACGCACACAGAGAGAGAGAGAGAGAGAGAGGGGAGAGAGAGAGAGAGAGAGAGAGAGGAGAGAGAGAGAGAGAGAGAGGAGAGAGAGAGAGGAGAGAGAGGCATTCCTCTTCAAACGAATCAAAACACACGGAATAAGCTCGCAGATACATGAACGTGTACACACACACACACACACACACACACACACACACACACACACACACACAACACACCACACACGCACGCACGCACGCACGCACACACACACACGCACACACACGCACGCACACACACACACATTCTCTCTCTCTCTCTCTCTCTCTCTCTCTCTTCTCTCTTATAAATGATATCTGTAACAGAGCTGCACTGTACCAACCTAACCAGACTGAAATTAATGAATGGTTTCTATGCTTTTTGTTTCACATTTGCTTAACAACTGTACATTTATTTATTTTGTTATTTTGTTTGTTTTTACACTGCTTACGAATTGTTTTCCGTTTTTGTCTTACTTCCTTCTTCCTCTTCTTTCTTCCTTCCTTCCCTTCTTTCCTTCTTTTTCTGTCTGTCTGTTGTTTTTCTTTGTATAAGCAGCACATTATCAGAGAGAGAGTGTGCCTTTACACCACACATTACACATTAGAACATTAACAAACCCAGATACTTTGTATCAAATCCAAAATCATTAAAATCAGCAAGAGCATGTCCTTTCGTAAGACAACATACAGACTATGCATCGTGGGTAAGAGACTGGCTGGACAAAAAGAAAAGGGGGGGGGGGGGGGGGGAAGCTAGTAGTGGACATTTTTTTTCAGATGAAAGGACGGGGTGAAGCACCAAAACAATAAGAGGTGGATTTGGGCCTTAGGAGGGGAAAAAAAAAAGGGGGGGGGGGGGGGGGTGGGGGGGGGACGTCACCGCCTTAGGTGCTCCATTGATCCGACAACTGATGCCACAAAAAAGAACAAAAATAGTGTGAACACTCTGTGTTATAGTTCCTCATATAGTTGAGCATTTTAAAGAGTTAAATGTCACGTGATTGGAAGTACGTTTAATCCATATGATACTAGTTCTCGATTCAACCTTCTGACAAAGGCAGATTCTGTTCCAAATGTCATCCACCTTTCTGTTCTAGTGCTTCAAGTAGCAGACCTCTGTTTGTGCATAACACAATCCACGTTGGACCTTCCACCACTACCTAACGCTTATCCCAGTATGACGACTGAACTGTTTGTCTGTGACCCCAGATCACTTCCCACATTCTGAACACTTTCTGATGCTTCCCCCCATGCGTGGAAACTGAACTTTTTAGTTTACAAACCCCGATGCACATCCTACATCGGCAAGATGTCTTGGCGCTTTCCCCCGAGTAACCCTGGCCTTTCTCTCTTTAGGCCTACTCTGCCTCCCGAATGTAGTTGTCTACAACCCCAATCCGCATCCCATATATCGCAACACTTTTTGGTTCTTCCTACAGTACGAAAATTGATCTTGCATGCAGTTAAAAAGTGCCTGGCATTATATCATTTGCTCAGTCAGTGCACTGTTTGAATATTGTGATTTTGCCAGAAATGTTCCCAGCTGACTGGCCTGACTGAAAGAAAATTTTCTGGGTCTGTCTCAGAACATAGGCAGTACAGTTTGCATAAGAAGGGGACAGGCTACAATGTTTGAAGCAAACACCCATGACATTAATCACATTAATGGATCCAAAGAAACTGTACAATCATTGCTCATGAAGTCAAATGTGTAAGCTGTTTTTACAACTGTCTTCATACACAGCGTCACAGATGACTTTCAAAGCAACTTGTACAGAAAAGGTATAAAGAGTCTACGTCTGTTGATCAGAATGTAAACTACGGCAGTATCTTAATTTGTTTTGCTTACATAGTTACACTGATCAGGTGGTCTTTAAATCAGGGCTATCTCAGGACAGAAGGCACTCCCCAAACAATCAGTCTGCTGTGTGAACAGAAATTCAACACAAAATATTTCATAAGATTAACCAGAAGTCAATGCCGGGACTTCAGCAATCTGTTTTCAAGTGGACATAACACGATGTGCAACAAAACTGTTTGCGTTGATTCAACCATGCAGGTGTTTTTCTCGTTCACCAACTTCCACTCTCCTGCTATTGCTCGAATTAAGAAAAAAAGAAGATGAAATGGATATTCCTTTCCAAGCCCTACCCGATGGTCTCATAAACACATATCATCTTGTTACCTTCAAGACAAGCTTAAGACAAATAACAGCGGCAACAACTTGGTGCAGTCACAACAACGTTAGACCTCGTCGGCTCAGCTTCTTGTGGAATTATCAATGAAATCAATGTCTAATAAGCTTATCTATTAAAATTCCAAATGCACCTATTCCCACGTTCGCACTCACTGGCAAGTACACTTCTAGTGGCACTGGCGGTCTATAATTGCTATATCAGGTTCACCTGCCACATTGACAGACAGAGCATTTCCCATTGGATCAGCTTACCTGGCAGCTTCCTACAGACCCCAGCAAGGAATGATTGATCTCAGCAGATGGCACAAATAGTCACATGAGTGGTCTCAGTAGTTAGCAGAGGTATCAGATGGTCAGACTGAATAGTTGCTACAGAAAGCTCGATGGTCAGTCTGAAGAGTTAGCCAACAACGCTAGTGAGCATGTCTAAATAGCAGGCACGGAAAGCTAAATGGTCAATTGAATTACTTTATAGAAAAGGTAAGTTAGTTTGCAAAGAAGTCAAGCTAGCCAAAATAGTTGGCACAGAAAAAAAAACGATCTGTCTGAATCGTTGGCAGCAGAGCTAGATGGTCAGTCTGATCAGTTAGCATAAAAAGCTACATGGTCAGGCTGATTAATTGGCATTAGAAGCTAGATGGTCAGTCTGAATAGTTGGCATTAAAATGCTAGATGACCAGTCTGAACAGTGTCACAGAAAACTAGTCTAAATGAGTGGCAGAGAAAAATGGTCATCTGAATCGTTGGTACAGAAAGCTGGGCAGTCAGTCTGAATAGTTGGCAGCAGAGCAAGATGAAAAGTCCGAATAGTTGGAATACAAAGCTAGATGGTCAGTCTAAGAGTCGGTTAATCTGCATCGTTGGCAGAGAAAGCTATATGGTCAGTCTGAAGCTACATGGTCTGTCTGGCAATCTGGGAGAGAACGTTCATTGATCAGAGGCAGTGCTTGGCAGAGAATGGACATTTGTCTGCTCTCTCTTTTGAGCACCCGATTAAACTTCTCATCGAGGGTGACAGTGACGTAGTTTTTTTCCAGTCGTTCATGTCTCCTGCAACAAAAGACAAGGACAAAAAGAAAGGGGTCATCATGGCAGAAGTCACCTACAGAAAACTTCAGTAAATGAATACATCTCTCTCTCTCTCTCTCTCTCTCTCTCTCTTCCTCTCTCTCCCTCTCTCTCTGTGAGGAGGGGGTAGAGAGAGAGAGAGAGAGAGAGAGAGAGAGAGAGAGAGAGAGAGAGAGGGGGGGGGGGGGGGGGGGGGGGCGGCAGATATCAGCAAAACCCAGAGCCTTATCCTCTCTGGCCTACAGCCTGGGCGCTCTAGAGGAGTACTGGAAGCGGAACAACCCCATCCGTGACGTGGACGACATCGCCGTGCCCGTGCTGTGCATCAACAGCCTGGACGACCCGTTGTTTGTCAGCACGTCGGGGTCCTCCCCCTCCACCATCGCCTCCGACCTGTTCCGCTGCTACCGCAACTTCCTCCTGGTGGTCACGGAGAAGGGAGGCCACTCTAATTTCTGGAGCGCCTCCCCTTCACCTCGTTGGCAGACTCACTGTGTCTTGATTACCTGGAGGCGGTGTTTGATCTCACCACCACAAGTTACCCCACCACAACATCGTCCTCTACGTCTTCGGCTTCGACGTCTACCAGTAGGAGAAACACGAGATCCACGATATGAGTGAGATCGGATGTGCCAGTGAAAGATTTTGTAATCTGTTCTCAGCGTTCGGAGTGGTCTGGGAACAGGGAAAATTTGCAACACGAGTCAGGATGGTTGGAGGGGCGCGGTGTTCATTGCCTGTCAGTGACGTTCTGCCCATGGCAACATCAGGCTCGTTGTTCACACGTGTCTGTCTCTGAAGTACAGTGATAAAGACCCAGACAACATCAACAATGTTGTTTACGTGTCTGTCTCAGAAATACAATGACAAACACCTAGACAACATCAACAATGTTTGTTCACGTGTCTGTCTCTGAAGTACAGTGATGAACACCCAGACAACATCAACAATGTTGTTCACGTGTCTGTCTCTGAAGTACAGTGATAAACACCCAGACAACATCAACAATGTTGTTCACGTGTCTGTCTCAGAATACAATAACACCTGACAACATCAAATGTTGTTCACGTCTCTGTCCTGAAGTACAGTGATGAACACCCAGAACATCAACAATGTTGTTCACGTGTCTGTCTCTGAAGTACAGTGACAAAAAGACCCAGACAACATCAACAATGTTGTTTACGTGTCTGTCTCAGAAATACAATGATAAACACCTAGACAACATCAACAATGTTGTTCACGTGTCTGTCTCTGAAGTACAGTGATGAACACCCAGACAACATCAACAATGTTGTTCACGTGTCTGTCTCAGAAATACAATGACAAACACCCAGACAACATCAACAATGTTGTTCACGTGTCTGTCTCTGAAGTACAGTTGAACACCCAGACAACATCACAATGTTGTTCACGTGTCTGTCTCAGAAATACAATGACAAAGACCCAGACAACATACAACAATGTTGTTCACGTGTCTGTCTCTGAATTACAATGAGAACACCCAGACAACATCAACAATGTTGTTCACGTGTCTGTTTCTGAAGTACAGTGATAAAGACCCAGACAACATCAACAATGTTGTTTACGTGTCTGTCTCAACTGTGGAGCGATGATCTCTCTGACAACAATAAATCAATAACGCTGTTGATGATTCTGACATTAGTACAATGAGTACTCTTCTCACTAGACAGTTGAAAAGAACAAGGAGTTAAGTGTTGGTTGTTTGCTGCAGAAGATCTCTGTGCTCTGAAGGGGATGCGACCACTAGGTTGTCGTGTGCCTAGGACACTTCGCCGCCAACCACAAATCTAGCATCCACGTTAATGTCAGTTGCTCTGTTCAGTTGTTGGTTAGTTTTTCCTTTCTGCAGAATCTGGTTTTACAGACGGTCGGTCTACTATGTCATCGAGGAGTTTCAGACTGGTCAGGAGGTGCTAAGGTACCACAGACCCAAGCTAGGCAATGGTTTTGGTCTTTGGAATTTAATCGGACCCTACAGTTACCAGAACATCGTATATGCATATAGGGTACACGTGTGCGCGCTTGCTTTTGTGTGTGTGTGTGTGTGTGTGTGTGTGTGTGTGTGTGTGTGTGTGTGTGTGTGTGTGTGTGTGTGTGTGTGCTGCTAAACTTAGCGAAGTTTTTAAAACTTCGTAGAGTTGTGTAAAATTATATCCAGTGTGTTAATTATCGGGAAAATTTTTGGATGTTTGATGTGTTTCATTTACATTTGTTTGATTTGTTTCAAGTCCCATGCCCCAAAAGGGGTCGCAAGATTAAATCTTTGAATCTTTGAATTTTTGAATTGTGTGTGTGTGTGTGTGTGTGTGTGTGTGTGTGTGTGTGTGTGTGTGTGTGTGTGTGTGTGTGTGTGTGTGTGTGTGTGTGTGTGTGTGTGTGTGTGCGCGTCCTCGTGCGTACGTGTGGAAAATAAAAGAGGAAGGTGAAAGGGGAGCATGATGAAACATACACATTGTTCACATTGGTCGTTTCTTTCAGGGCTGAAAAGCAGTGTGTCTGTACGCATATCATAAGTATATCTCCCATTCACACTTCTTGCTTAGCCACTAAGCTAAGACTTGTTCCTGCCACCCCTTACTCTGTCTTACCAATTACCATCCTGCCTTCCACCCCTGTCGCTTCCCCTCCAAGCCCATTTATCTGGAATATAGAGCTCTGAAGGGATAGTAAACGTAGACAGGTGCCGGGAAAGGGAGGGGAGGGGGGAGGGGGAGCAGGGAGCGGTAGGAGGTGGAGAAGAGACATTCCACAACAAAGGTGTGATCCACTGCCTTCAGCATCTTCAGCTGATTAGTTGTCAAACGATTGAAGATGCTCTGCGGAACTTACAGTGGTTCATGATGGGCTGCCCTGAGAAGGACCAGGTATATGCTTTCCATACAGTGTGTGTGTGTAATGGGGAATGATATTACCATCTCTGCAGAAACCTTTTCGTTCAACACTGCTGTGAGTTTGAATGAGAGTATGTCATACCTAACAGAAGGGCTGAAAACGTAGGTCATGGGGTATCTTTTTGACTTGCTTTGCATTTTGGATCCTCAAAGCAAACGCTCATTTTCATCGGTTGATCATTCTTAAAAACTTATTTTTGGCAGCTTCGAGTTTTTGTTTTCTGTTCACTTTCTTTCTACACATTTTTCTCTACTGTCTTTAGAGGAGAAGGCGGGGGATGGGTGGGAGGTGTTACTGAGAACTAGTGTCTTCTGAACTGTTGTGAGAAAACTACATCGTACTATGTATGTGCACTTTTGGATGGTATGCGTACTTTTGGATACCACACGTGGACGAAAACTAACAAAGCAATAGTCGACTAGAAATCCATGCAATATATAGATGCATTCCCAAAGCAAAATTCAAACGTTACCATCTGTTGTCGTCTCAAGGTTTCCTGTATAAAACACTCCTAACACACTTGAACATACTTTTTTCATCTACCCCTACCATCTGTTGTCGTCTCAAGGTTTCCTGTATAAAACACTCCTAACACACTTGAACATACTTTTTTTCATCTACCCCTACTTCCATCCCCATTTCTGTCCCCTGCTCCTACCACGCGTTACTGTAAGCCTTGGATACGTCAGTGCCATGATGATTGATGACTGCTTTGCCTGCACCTTTCTCCTTCATCTAAGGATGCTCTACGCTCAAAACGTACTGGCATCGGCTACAAAACTCTGCTCTGGCAAGGCTGGGGTATGAAGGAGGCGAGAACTTGGTGGAGGAAAAGGTATACTGAGCTGGACGGATCGATGGAGGAAAAGAGCTGGTACAACTCGACGGCACCTGGACTAACGAGACTGCAGCGTAAAGAACACGGATGACGTCACCTCACATAAAACTCGCGGGCCTCTATGACATCTACACCATCATGGCTTAAAAGGAGTCGGCCGATCTCTCTCTCTCTCTCTCTCTCTCTCTCTCTCTCTCTCTCTCATCAGTCTGTCTGACCATGACACCAGCTATGACTGCCTCTATGAGTCTCAGATTTTTTTTTACAAACACAGCATGTTTGAACATCTCTCGGCCTGTTTGATGGCAGAAGACATTGTGATATATAGTGATGAAACGTACTCTCAGATCAGAACTGAACCACACGACAGCATCGTTTTAATCGACATCAACCACCTCCTCAGTGATCATCACTGATAGGAAGATCACGATTACGTGTCTCCTTACAGCTTTGATCTTGTAGTGAGCTCAGTTACAATGCCCTTACTAGCATACTCCGTCTGTGAGGAGATTTATCCAACTAAGCCTTTGCTCTCAGCAAGTTTATGGGAATTGTCGCAGTGTGGTTGTGAGGACACCTTCCGGACAGGGGAGCTTACACTGGCTCCGCGACAAAGCAGCCGCACTCGTCAGTAGGGACCAGCACAGGTATTACCATCGAACAGCGCCAAAATGCCTCAGCAGCAGTGCAGTGTCTCCTCAGTGGAGTCACCTTTCGGCGACTTGGCATTGAACCTTTTCTGTGGACTGACGAAGAGGGCGTGTAGCTGTCTTTGAGAGAGGCCTGACGAAGCTGCGCAGAGAAATGCCACTGAGGGGAGGGAGGGGAGTGAGGGAAGGGGGGAGCCAAGGGAAGGGGAGTGGGGGAGGGGAGAAGTTGGAGGAACGGAAAATGAGAGAACGGAACAAACCGAGCATCGCCACATGAAAAAATGGAGGAACAGAATATGCATGATGGAATCTAAGGGGAAAACACGAAAAAGAAGACAACAAACAACAAAAACAAAACAAAACAAAACAACCCCCCCCCCCCCCCCCCCCCCCCCCCCGCACTAAAAAAAACACCCGAAAACTATCGGATTAAAAAAAAAGAAATAAAGAAAGAGAAAGAGAGAAAGAAAGGGAGAAAGAAAGGGAGAAAGAAAGAAAGAAAGAAAGAGAAAAAGAAAGAAAGCAAGAAAGCCAGTTACGTGCAAGCGTACGAATAAAGCGTACAGACTCCAACAAATATTTCGTTAGCGCTTCTGTGGCATCGAGGGTTTTCTGATGAAGACAGAGCTTCAAAGACAACTTAAAGGCATCATTGAAGTTTTGCAATATTCTGATTACCTGCTGGAACCCCTCAACGGCTGCACCATCAGGACTTGACAGAGAAAACCAACCAGAATAGTAGAGCGGATCGTTCTTCATCAGATCCATGTGTGTGTGTGTGAGTGTGTGTGTGTGTGTGTGTGTGTGTGTGTGTGTGTGTGTGTGTGTGTGTGTGTGTGTGTGTGTGTGTGTGTGTGTGCGCGCGTGTGTGCCTGTGTGTGTGCCCCTATGTGTGCATGTGTGCCTGCGTGCGCGCGCTTTGTGCGCGCGCACACGCGCGCGCACGTGTGTGTGTGTGTGTGTTTGTGTGTGTATGTGAGTGTGGGAGCGCGCGTGCGCGCGCGCGCGCGTGTGTGCATGTACGTGTGTGTGTGTGTGTGTGTGTGTGTGTGTGTGTGTGTGTGTGTGTGTGTGTGTGTGTGTGTGTGTGTGTGTGTGTGTGTGTGTGTGTGTGTCTGTGTCTGTGTGTGCCTGTGTGCATGACAGCGTGCCTGCGTGTGTGCGTGCATGCGCGCGTGTGGGTGTGTGTATGTGTGTGAGTGTGTACGTGTGCGAGCGTGCGTGCACGCGCGCGCGCACGTGTGTGTGTGTGTGTGTGTGTGTGTGTGTGTGTGTGTGTGCGTGCGTAAGTGTGTGCGTGCGTGCGTGCGTGCGTGCGCGCGCGCGTGTGTGTGTGTGTAGGTATTTACGGGTATTTGTCTTGAACCTTCTAAGAACATAAATCACTTCCACGTTCGCGATCAGTACATTCAGTATCACACCTCCATGCCCACATGTTTGGCTGGTTTGATTTATGAGAACTTTGATTTATACATGGTGTCGGACAAGACAGGAACGTAAGATAATACATAACACGGTAGGGGAAAACTTTAAAATGAAATAAGATAAAAAGTATGAGAGAGAGAGAGAGAGAGAGAGAGAGAGAGAGAGAGAGAGAGAGAGAGAGAGAGAGAGAGAGAGAGAGAGAGAGAAAGGCGATAAACGATTAAAAAAAAAATAAACAAACATAGATACATTTTCTTATACTCCATGAACCCGTTTGCATTGTATATGAATTGTGAATTGTGACTTTCTGCCCATACCATAGCTAATGTGATTGGAATTTCTGCTTCCTTTAGTTATTCAGTCCCATCATCCAAGATCACTGGTGTCACACGAACCTGGGAGAAACAGAAACATGTCGAGTTAGTCATGCCTGCCTCATGACCAGCTGCACAATGACTAGTCCCCAGATCAAATCAGTATGGACTCTTATTCCATTTTAATGGTCATTGGTTTTGTTCCTTTGTTTTTTTCTGCCTTCCTCACGGAAGGTACTGGGAGAGGACAGGTGGGTTCACACCAGGAATGCACCTGAACGAGAACACGGCAGGACGGCAGTGACTGTCATAGCGTGGGCTCATTCCGTTCTTAGCTGTTGGGCAGCCTCCGATGTCAAAGATAGAATGATCACCAGAAAACTGATGCTGTCGTGAAACAGAAGAACTGTGGGGAAAGCTGTTTCAGTTTCATCAAGGAGGCGTCACTGCGTGCGGACTAGTCCATAACTACACGCTACACCACATCCGCTAAGTTTTGAGACCACACTACGCATGATTTTCAGCTGATGGCTACATGAATTAACATCTAAGATGAGAGAATTGAAGAAGAGGGTCTCGTAGCTGCGACTTAGCAGATGTCTAACCTACGCATTAGCCCGATGCACTGGTCAGGCCTTGGGTGCCTACCTAACAATTGGTTGTTTTTTTTTCTTTTTTTTTGTATGTGTGTGTAGTGAATGTGGGGAAAGCTACTTCTGGTAGAAATAACACACTATTATGTGATGACCGCTATTTTCCAGTAAAATACCTAACCATCTTACGAAAACGGTTAACAGTAATGGTAGACCAAATCATTGGTTTAACTGGTTCTGCTCTTTTCACTTGAAATACCATGAAAAACAAACATACTGATATGACATAGACTAGTCAATGAATAAAAATGCAACTAATAACAAAATAACGGTTTTTCTAAACATTGTACAAGAACCTCGGATTCTATAGACAACAAAGATATTAATTCGTTACACTTTTGTGAGTGACTGTGCACAGTTTGTTAAGTAATAGTTACACCTTGGTGAATGATTATGTAAACTTGGCTGAATGTCTGTGTGCACTTTGTTGAGTGATTATGTACAGTTTCTTGGGTGGTAGACAACAAGAACAAAATCCATTGAAGTTGTCTTTTTGTCGTCCCATTTCTTTGTATGGATATGCAGTAAAGGATATGATCATAACGTGTCAAAATGTTATTTCATCAAGCCCTTTACGGTTTCATGACCCAGGTAAACAGAAAATATGCAAATCAATCTTATTCACCAAGCTCAGCTTTCCCACTCCGAACACACACACACACACACACACACACACACACACACACACACACACACACACACACACACACACACACACACACAGGGTCAGATGTGTGCATTGACAACACCCGGTTGTACAGCACGTCTGTCTCAAAGAACAGTAACGTGATGTCAGTTTTGATAAACCAGGAGAAGTGAATTTTTCGGTCTTAAGTTTGGGCTCAAAAGAAGCGGTCAGTTCCTGTTCTTCAAAACTCCCACCCACTGTTATTAGCAGGTGGCAAATCTCAGATTCTCCCCCCCCCCCCTCCCCTCTCCATTTGTTCTTTATAACATCGATACTCAAAACGTGAATGTTTGTTGTTCAACTAAAGGGCGTCTTTTGTTGGTCGTTGTCTGGCTCCGTGACACATTGTATATAGGACATGATGGATTGTTTGGGCGTGAAGAACAGGTCACACATTTTGCAAACGAAGTGTTAATAAGCATCAAACATTTCTTAGTCTGGAAAACACCTTGTACCAAGCTGCTCTCGTGATTTGGTTCCATGGCAATACATTCCATTGCGTCTGTTTCCCAATACCAGCAAAATGAGTTGTTGAGTTTGAAACCTGTAATGGTAGAAATGGTGATGTTTCAAAGTTTGTAAGCGTATTTGATGAGCAGCAACAACACGCTTACTTGTAAAGCAATCACTAATCTTTGCTTAAATTCAGCACCCATCTTGCGATGAATTTGACAAGGCTAAGTTATTGCTCGTTCTTCACTTCCGTTGTCTAAGCGTTGTTTATCTTGCCTGATTAAGACATAACAAGTCGAAACGCGTCGTGTTTTGTTTTGTGATTGGTTTGTCCACGTTGTTTTTCGGAGTTACTATAAACACTTTTAAAGATGCGTTTACATTTCTGCCTGTAGTCGCTTCACTTTGTAAAACTCCAATCTGCTTCTACAGAAACTAGAGTGCAATTCTTGGGGAGCTACAAGCAGAGCAGGTACGTCAGTGCCCTTGATGTGACTAATCCTGACTATGTGGAGTGTGCTCACTCCTTCATGACCCCTAAAACAGTGTAGTGGTGTCTCTCTCAGAAGAAAACCCAGTAATGATTTCGTTTAATGAATCGTCTCTGATCAGAACTTAATTTGTTGAAATCAAGGTTTTTTGGTCAAAAAAAAAAAAAAAAAAAAAAAAGAAGAAGAAAAAAAAAACCCAAAAGTAAAGGCAGAGGTTGAGGCTCCTTTGCAAAAAATGTTTTCCTAGATTATCTGTAGTGTGACTTCTTTACCTTTTCAAAATGTGAAAACAGATCTCTTTCAGCTATAAACCTTTTTGTTTTATCGTTCCATTCTCTGTGCCACCCCAGTGGCAGTGGACCCACGCCGCTCATTCCGACACCCCGTCCATCCGCAGCCCAGGCCAGCCCACCGCAGCCCTGGCACCGGCAATTCACTGGAAGCAGACTATGTCGAGTCGTCAAGAGGCAACACACAGGAGGAGACATTGCACTACTGCCGAGTCACTTCGGTGGTTTCAGCGGCGCCTGTTCTGATCCACCATACGCAGGACACCACCTACTGAGCCCCCTACTGACGACAATAATTGAATAGTTTGTGGAGCCGGTGTGAGGGAGCTCTCCCTCCACAGGGTGCAACCATATCCGTCC
>JADBJO010023508.1:0-26463 GCA_016801955.1 Conus betulinus
GCGGACTCCCGCTGGGAGGTCGTGGGTTCGAATCCCATCAGAAGTCATGTGGGTTTTTTCTGCCCCGACCGGCTCCTACCCAGAGTTGAGTTTGCTGCGGGCTCAGTTGGGAAGACTGGGACCACACAGTCGAGTTTCATCCACTTAATGGATGCGTTTCTGAGAGTGTTGCTCAAATTTCCTGACCAACACTGCAGGTGCCTGTATCTCTCGGGCCTGGTTGACGCCGGGATATATTATGAAAGGAAGCGTAGAGTACAGCCCTGTCATGTAGTCTCAGACCGAAATGGAAATCCGTAGCATCATCTTAATCATCCTCATTCTCATCGATCAGCAGCATAAAAAAAAATGTCTCAAATTCTGTGGCCCTTCATGCCCTGCTCTCATGGTGACCTCAATTTCGATGTCCTCTCCACGTCTGTGGCCTTGGTTTTGGTTCCGTCGGGGTCACCGGTATCGGCGAGTCCATGGGGGCTGTCGTTGGACGGACGTGGTGGCGCCCTCCGGAGGGGAGAGCTCACTCGCGCCGGCTC
The DNA here is from genome assembly GCA_016801955.1 of Conus betulinus. NCBI lineage: Eukaryota > Metazoa > Mollusca > Gastropoda > Neogastropoda > Conidae > Conus > Conus betulinus. The sequence continues at coordinate 534 of JADBJO010023508.1, forward strand.
CGCGACTAAGCAATTATTGTCGTCAGTATGGGGCTTAGTAGGTGGTGTCCTGCGTATGTTAGATCAGAACAGGCGCCACTGAACACCACTGAAGTGACTCGGCAGCAGTGCAGTGTCTCCTCCGGTGGGTTGCCTCTTGACGACTTGACATTGACTGCTTCCTGTGGATTGCCGGTGCCGGGGCTGCGGCGGGGCCGACCGGGCTGTGGCTGTGGACAGGGTGTCGGAATGAGCGCGTGGGTGCACTGCCTCTGAGGTGGTGTTTTAGAGACTCCATTCTGACTGTGTGGCTAAAAGGGTACCACCATTAACTGGGAGAGGGTGACTGAGGGTGGTGCTAACACTGTGTTCTGAGCTCCAAGGAAACGAGGTATCAGCGTCAGCTATTTGGTCCTTTGGGGCTCATAGCAGATATCCTCCATTATTTTAATGCACCTAAAAGTTTATAAAACCAGGCATTTCAACATTAGGTTTCAGGTGTAAAACTCTTCCAGCGCTGAGCCGCTTTTCTGTCTTATGCTATTCATACCATCTACAAACACACATAACCTCATGCACACACACTCATGTATGTATGCATGCACACACACACACACACACACACACACACTCTCTCTCTCTCTCTCTCACACACACACACACAGAATAGATTCACCACATTCTTTTTATTCAAAGAATCCATTCACATTATCAGCCCCTGCCTTCTTTTTTCACTCTGCATAATTTTCAAAGTAAACAAAAAACTTTTCTAATCAAGACTCTTTTCTTTATCATTTATATATGCACACACACACATATATATAGAAAAAACATTTTGATTGCATAATGGGAGGTGATTATGAATAGTTAGACAAGTTCTGAAAGTTATGCAACCCAACTAACGACGACCAAAGCATGTGCTTTGGTCTTGTTCAGTAAACAACTGTTGTAAACACAAAAAATATCGACATAAAAATCTGGAACACAACAGCCAGCCGGCCTGTGGCGAAGTGGTTATCGTCGAGGACTGGCGCTGGGATGTCAGGTTCGAATCCTCGAAAATGCCAGGATTTTTTCCACCCTGACTGGCTCCTACCCAGAGTTGAGTTTGCTACTGGCTCAGTTGGGAAGACTGGGACCAAACAGTCGAGTCTCATCCATTCATGGGAGCGTCGCTGGACGGATGTGGTGGTGCCCTCGGAGGAGGACCTCACTCACGCTGGCTCTGTGACAAAGCCATTATTGTCAACAGTAAGGGGCTTAGTAGGTGGTGTCCCGAGTATGTTGGATCAGAAAATGCACCATGGAATTCCACCAAAGTGACTCAGCAGCAGTGCAGGGTCTCCTCTGGTGGGTTGCCTCATGGTGACTCGATACTGACTGCTCCCTGTGGAATGCCAATAGCGGCGTTACGGCTAAACAATCCAGGGTGAGTGTGGCTGTGGACAGACATCCGGAAATGAGCGGCATGGGAGTAATGCCACTGAGAGGGCACACATGATGAGACAGCCAAAAAAAAAAAAAGCTGAACAAAATATACAGCATCGTTTTTTTCTCAGCATATTTCCAGTAAATACTGACCAGGAATTCTCAAAAGAGAGTAAAGCTTGCTTGAACAATCAGTTACAAGCTTGAAAATATAGTAAAATCCTCTCAACAGAAAAAAAAAAAAAAATATATATATATATACATACATATATACCACTCCACACTGATATGACAATTCAACACGGACCTATATCAAGGTCATGATTCTGACACTCTCGGTGAATTTTGTTTTAGAAGGCAGCATCAAAATGAACTACATGTCGAACATGTTTTCTGATAGAGATGAAAGCAGAGATGACCCTGATAAAATAGTTTTTTTGACAGCGAGTCAAAATTAACATCCCAAATTTAAAATCACATTGTGTAATATCAAGAACTATACATGGGCAAAACACTGAGAGAAAAGCTATGGACCTGTGCATGCATTCCTCACATTACAGTTTTGCAGACTCTTGCACCTACAGGAGGCGGGGATGGGTGTGGGAAACAGGGGTTTCATTAGCTCCCTAGAATTCCATTCCAGAGAGATGAGCTTGGAAAGTTCAATGTGTTCATTTTTTCAATTTAAAAAGAGTGCAAATGAAACAGTACAAATATGACATTTCCTTTGAATTTTTCCAGATAACTGTGCTTAAGACTTAACAAACACTTCCATTTTGTTAAAAACATCAAGGAGAATCACACACACACACACACACACACACACACTCACTCACTCACACGCAGAGGGCAAAAGGTAAACCATATAGCAGCCTTTATGACATTCCACAGATCTGACTACTCTCTACTATTTATTTCAAGAGAAAATTCTCAAATGAAAAATAAGATCACATTTTAAAGAAGGAAACCCGATTCCTACAAAAACTTGATATATTCAAAATGTAATAATCATGCACACTTCCAGTGCAAGCGTTCATTAGCATTTTACTTTCAATAGAATGCCCTCACAGCTTGCGTGGTGCTGGTCACTGAGATCTTGTCTTGTATCCACACCATTAAAAAAAAAAATACACCAATACAACCAAAACTTTTTTTGTAACATTAAACCTAAGTTAATTTCTGTGGAGATTAAGTAAATTTCTAAAACACAAAGTGATCTTTATTATCTTTTCATATGAATACTCCAACAAACAAGGTAAATGAAAAATATCAGTAAATGCAGTTTTTCTACAATGATGAAATATGTGAAGAACTTCAACAAAAAGCTTTTCATATTCTTTGTGGAGAAAAAAAGCACACACATATACATGCAAAATGTCACACCAAAACAAAAAATAAAGATTTTATTTTCAAACTGCCACACCAAAGCAAACATTTGTTATTTCAAATTATAATAACACAAATCAGTAAGAAAAAGTTGTCATGGGAGGCTCCAAGAATTCTCTACACATGAATTATCTGAATAATCTGTCTGCATTCAGGTTTTTCACTTCAAGTTCATATGAAATGCTCACTAGTCTTAGACTATTCACATCAAGGTGTGAACATTTGATTTATACTTGTCCTTGCACAATCTAACAGTAAAATGCAATGGAATATTAGAGAATTTCTCAGCAATGCATTCCAGTAAATGATGTGTTCTGTGAAGAAAACAATAGCACGACCACCTTACTTTGTTTTTCTTATTTCACATCGAATCCTGTTGCACAACTGAGCTGTTGTGTAATCTTTTAAAAGATCAGAAAAGTTTGGTCCTGACAGCTGTATTTTCTGGATTATCATTACTTTTGTGACAACAAATGCTTTCTTTCTGCCACTGTCAATGACATCTGAGCAACATCTCAACAGTCTCATCTTGTCTTCATTAGTAAGAGATCAGGCTTGCCAAATGTATGTCCTTTTGGTTTCACCTGTCCAAAAACTTGTGGAGAGTCACCACAGTTTTCATCCCTATAACGTTCCTGTTTGGGGATGCAATTTAAGAGATGAATAGCCTGATTCATTTTGCTGGAGGCAAGACATCATCCTGGTTTTTCTCTTCATCAGAGTCTAAAGGGTCATGAAAATGGGCAAAGACTGTACGGAATTTTGCTGTCAGTTTTGAACCGGTGCTCACATCATAATGTCGATCGGCAGTTTGCACACTGTGATCCATGTGAACAGCCATGTCATGTTTTTCATCTCTGTTGATCCCTTCTTCTCTTGATTTACTGATAATTGTTTTTCTGATCAATGTGAAAGTCATTTTGCCCACAACCAAACTCACAATGGAACCAAGGTCAACCCAAGCATCTTTCAAAAAGTCACCTATTTCTCCAACAGAAGCTCGGTCTCCAGAAAGATGGCAGAACACTTGGTCCATTTTGGGATCAAATAATGGTCGTACATCTGTGATGAATGTGTTCAAAAGTTCAAATTCATCATCAGAGCAAAAAATACCTGCTGCTCCAGAAACGCAAGAGTTTTTTTCCTTCTGCCACAAGCAGCACGTATCCATCCCCTTCTGTGCTTTTCCAATATCCGAGCATTTCAGGTCAGCAAACACACCTGTCCTCTTCCCGTTTTGAACAGCCAACTGGAGGAGAAGATGTGTCGGCAATTCTGTGAGCTTGTTTTTTTCTGCTCCTCAACTTCTTGTGATTTACTGACACCAGATTTCAACAAAGATTTGGCAATTTTCATCTTTAAGTACTGGTTTATGTGATCAAAATTGATCACCTCATTCCGATCTTGTAATTTTCGGCGTTAGAGCTCTTCCAAAGCAAATTTTGTCACAGTATGGAGTGACCACTTCAGCCATGTACAAACAGAAGCAAGAGAAGCAGCATCAACGAGAGGAGGCTGCTTTGCTTCCAAAAAGTCCAAGAAATGGTGAAAGCATTCAAATAGTTTTTCACTGTGCCCCAGGACTTGTCTACGTTTAGCTGCTCAACTACTGAAAGCTGACCATCTTTTACTGGTCTTCCAATTGTTGACAGGCGATGAAGAGCTGATGAGTGAAATTCTCCCGTTCCCAGGCATTTTTCCAAAACCACTTGAACCATGTATGCAACCTTTTTGTGTTTCGTTTCTTTTTTCCTTTTGCTTATGAGTATCCATAAAGTCAGGCACAAAGTTCCCACCTGCTATCGATTCAAACCAAATCAGAAATTCATTTGACAAAGATGCTGCTGTATACTTATTCTGGCCCAAAGTATGTTTTGAAGAAGCACTGGAGCTTTTGATATTTTAGCCACAATTTTATCAGTGTGTTTATCATACCCATGTACTTTTGAAGCTAGATGTTTTGTCAACTCTTGTCCCTTTCCAAATACAGCCATCCACGCTGCACTGAAGCACAGGATATGAGCGCTTTGGTGTTCCCTTGTTTCTCTTAATCAGATCGCGAACTTCATATTCAGGATGTCTTTATGGATTTGCCTGAGATGTCTAGCCAAGTTTACAACCAATCCTGAACAGTTTTCAATGCAGCACTTTACTCTTTTCCGATGTCTCTTGGATCGCTGCCTTTGGCACCTATTTCTTGGAGCTGGTGTCCTGTAGACATGAGGGTTTCTGGTCTTTTCAAGTGATGCCCGTTCTTCAGACAAGTTATCATGGCTCGACTCTGAAAGCAGAAATGAGATATTTCTGAACATGGGGGCTTTTTTCTTAAAAGATAAAAAAATATAAATTTTGCCACTAACTATTATCATCATGACTGTTTAATGTCCAGCTGACCACATAGAGCCCCACTACCTGCCTATGAAAAAAAAAACAACAAATGCTTCATTGAATGTGTACTTTTCACCTATCCCAGAGATGAATCATAATTTACAGGACCATAAAATTGAGGGCCTGCCATGGCAACATGCAAGGAATATCCTCCCATTTCTGAAACCAGGTTAAAAACATAGTCTAAAAGGATTCTAAAATATATGTAAGAAACAGAAACACCACTGAATACTCAGCAGGCAGCAGTGCAGTGCCTCCTCTGGTGGGCTGCCTCTTAATGACTTAGCACTGACTGCTCCATGAGTGCTGCAGTGGCTATGGCTATAGTCAGACTAGATGAGGTATGGCTGTGGATGAAGATCATGAATGAGTGGTGTAGGTACAATGCTGTAGGGGTGGCACAAAACATAAAACAACAACAAAGAATGAACAAACTAACCGTAAATAAACAAACATTTGGTAATAAACACGCATGGAAAAAATGTCTTAAGAAATGAAATTATGACTTCTGGAGTAAAATATTTCAACTATGAGGCCATAGCACCTCTTTAAGAGATAAGAAAGCAATATATTTTTTCTTAAAAAAATGAAATCATTACAGAAGGTGATAAGATATCATACAATTACACCACTACTAACATGATCAAACCACACACACACACACACACACACACACACATTTTGATAGAATGCCACTAATACCTTAAAATGACTTAGCAAATTTTTTCTTGGATATCCCTTGACAAACTTGCATGGAGGAGGAAATAGGGAAAATCTTGCCTTTCTATAATACTTGGTCTTAAACAACCTATGGACAAGTCACATGCCATGGCTTATTCCATACTTCTGAAATTAAAATGTTAGCCATTAAATAAAAAAAATCATCACTTTTAAAGTCTGGGACACATTTCTTGTAGTTAAGCTACACTACTACAAATATTTGGACTCTTAGGTCTGAAAAATGCAAGTGGACTGCAAACTAAGTGAAATGTTGAACTAACAAAAGAAAACCTATTCTCACAATCAATCAACCTACCAACTACTTCATTGATCATGTGGACATTTATTTGTGTTATCAAAATCTGTGAAAAAAATGGTTTTGCCGAGAGGGAAGTGGCGCACATGCAGTGACACAGCCAATTATGACCTCAACTACTTTATTGTCCAGGACATGGCAACTGATTCACCCACCTACTCTTTATTTTCAGCCAATCATTTGCCAACTGTATTGAAAGATTGAAGTGTGAACTTCATCTGAAGCCTCCATGTGCTATTCTTTGACAATTTGTAATGAAACCAGACTATGTTCCACAGCCTCTAAGAGATGACAAGATTCAATGTAATCAGTCAACTGCCAAAAATAAATTTAAGAAACACCTGGATTACATCACATATTCACCTCGTTCATCTGTTGAAGAAGTAGATCCACATGGTTCTGTGGTACAGGAAACTGGTGTTCCAAGGGCAGATGACAAGTGCTGTGGCTGGTCTTCATCAGGTTTCTGTTGCCTGCTGCCTTGGTCACACCTTCCTGTAACAAGGAGTAACAATGCTGACCTCTGCTTTCATTCTGATCATCTTTTAATTTGTATGTACACTTATACCTGAACAAGTGATCCGTGCTATGACTGGAGCAAAGCTGTGCATTCTGCTTAAAACCAACAGCATATGTGTAGTACAAAACATTCTGCAGTTAAAAATGTGACGAAAGCCATCAGTATGTGGAAGTCATCATAACAATAATCCACTTGCACAGTCATCGAAAGCGTTCTGCCACACATATTGAGTAAATGACCACCACCAATAAATAATGCAGCTGAGAACCAAATCTCAAACATTGGTCAAATGAAATTCTTGCCGACAAAATGGGTTTGTGATGCAAGTTTCTTGGCGACCAAAGCTCCACCATCACATTAGGTATAGATCAAAGTACTGCTTTAGGAAAATGGAGTATTTTTGCGTTACTAGTACCTACATTCACACAACAGTTTGAAAACAAAGGCTATGGAAGTGGAAGGGAATGAAGAGGCAGACAGACTCTCCAAGGCGGACAGCCAACAACACCAAACTGCCCATGCTGTATCTACAGAGAGGGTAAGACAATCAGTCACAGCCAGTTGAGGACTGCATGGAGAGAAAGCCAACAGGTGGAGGTATAGAAGGATGACATTCACCATCTTGAGCAAGCCCAATAAGTTGCCACATTCAGACTAAGAACTGCACACTGCCAGTTGCTCTCCCGCATACATCACCTGAATATATCGCACACAGATAAGTGCCCATGCGGTACAGGCCCACAGAATCCAGCCCACACACTTCAGTCCTGTCCCACCTTCGACAGCCCAAGACGTGGGTTTTGGCCCAGTGCAGTGGAACTCCAAGAAAAGCTGTGGGGAATGGTAGACTCAATCCAAAAGACTGCTGACTTTGCCCGAGGTACCGGACTTTGTATCTGACCAGCATGACCAGGGAACGCAGAAAAAGAAGAAGAACAAGGGGCACTTTTTTGGGCCTAGTAAGAACTACCCAGGCAGCCGTCTTCAATCTACATTAATTTTGCCAGGGCAGTGGAACCCCCCTTCCCCCCCCGCCTCCCCTTTTTGATTTTCAACTGCTGTGGATTCTTTAAGGTACACAGGGGGCCAGGAAGGCAGTTCGGGCCGACTCAGTTATAGTCCACATCCAATGAACTTAATGTTCAGTTTAATTTGTCAATCAAACTGGGGAGAGAAAAGGGGAAAAAGGCCGGGTGACAACCCAGGTACTTCTCACATACTGAATTGGCAGGTGAACATCTCAACCACTCTGCCACCTTCCTCCCAATATAAATGAAAAGAAATATTGTACTTCTTCTAAAACCTTGTTCCATCAACAATAATGAAACAAAACACACTAATTAAGCTTCAGACAATTTACCAGGCACCGTGGTGTAGTGGTTAGTGTCAAGGACAACCATCTGGGAAGTAGTGGGTTCAAATCCCATCAGTCATGTGGGTTGTTTTTGCCCCGACCGGCTCCTACCCAGAGTTGAGTTTGCTATGGGCTAAGCTGGGAAGACTGAGACCACACAGTAGAGTCTCATCTGCTTAATGGATGTGCTTCGAGAGTGTTGCTAAATATCCTGACCAACACTGCAGGTGTCTGTATCTCTCAGGCCTGGTTGATGCTGGGCTATATTATTTAAGTAGGCATAGAGTACAGCCATGTCATGTGGTCTCTTGCCAAAAATGAACTCTGTGACATCATCTGTATCTTCCTCATCCTCACCAATTAGCACAATTGAAAAATTGTCTCAGGTTCTGTGGCCCTTCAAGCACTGCTCTCATAGCGACCTCAGTTTCAGTTTCCTTTTCTCAGCTGTGCCCTTGGTGAGTTCATGTCATGCTTGGTGAGTTCATGTCATGGTTACTGGTGTCATCAAGTTCAGTTGCTGGACTGATGTGGTTATGCCCTCAGGGGTAGGGGGTGGGGAGAGGGACCTCACTCACACTGGCTCCGCGACTAAGCAATTATTATCATTAGCAGGGGGCAAAAAAAGCATCAAATAGTCTGTAAACACTGAGAATAAAGTAGAGATTGCTTCTCTTTTCATCAACCTGATGCACAATTTTAAAAAAAAAGTGTAAGGGCTGCTTAGCAGTATACTGTATACCACATAAAAGAAACACCAAGCACTTAAACAAAATACACATGTAGTATGTAATCAAACACTTTATGAAATATGAACGTCAAATATGAAATTATTTTAGAATTGCTCTTAAGATCATTATCACGATAATTACTTACCTATTTCATTATCACTGGCATAGGTATGGGAATAGGCATGGTCTCGCCTGAAAAATAATGAAGATGTAAGAAAAAATGTATGCAAATGCAATGTAAAGATTGTAAGTAAACATGGCACAGAGAAGAGCTAATACTGAAATTCACAATGCATGGTAAATTGAAACTATTACTCTGACACTGTCTTTATTGCTGCCTATGCATGTCTATCAAAATCTTCATGAATCATGACAGCCTCCTACTAGCAAGGTTTGAAGTTAAACATATTTCAAGTCCAATTTTCATAATGGGTTTGTGTTTGGGCTCAAACCCACGCACATCTTAACCCACTCTGCCACCTTCCTCCCTAATGGAATACCTTTTAGAATGAAGTGCTCATCCAACAGCATTACAAAAACTACACATTACAGTGGACCTCCTAATGCAGTATCAGATCCTCTTCCTCTTGCAAGACCTATTTGTAAACCTTTTCTTCTTTACATCTCTAACTGGACATTTGAGCGTTCGAGGCTTCATTATTTTTATCTTATCTGTTTAAAGACTCTACTAATGTCCTAAAAGAGGAGTATGTTTGGAAGTGGTGAAATAACATTCCTTATCATTATTCTGGGATGCCATTTTGAGACGAGACAAAACTAACTGTCACAGATTGAATCCTGGAAAGTTTATATAATTTAAAAAAAAAACTCTCATAATAATGTAAATGAAAATTATGCTAACAATTTATATGCTATGAACTTGTTATGTTGCCAAGTCTGAGCTGACATGACTGAGCTGGATGATATATTCCATGCCACCATCTGTTGAAGAAAGACAGCCTATTTATACATGTTCATGCTGTTCGATGTTCCCAATTGGAACTGTTATGGTTGAGCTAGATAGCCTTTCTCTCCCACTAAAAATGATATCAGTTTGTCACATGGATCCCCTTTTTGTCATGAAAAAAAAAAAAAACATTCTGTCAATGACAGGACTGAACTTTTATGATACGAAACATCAAACAAAACTGTCATCAAACAAAATACTAAATAGCAAAAATCACACAATTATTAATACAACCATCCTGAGCAACTTGCCTCAGTTTCTTTCGGTTGCCTCTTTTCTTAGGTCTTGACCTTTAATGTTTCCTGCAAAATTAAGATGTTTAAGCAGATTGGCATTTACCATTTGGAAACACTAAAACAATGCTGGGGTACACAGGACCATGTTTAAATTATAAACGAGAACATCTGAATATCTGCAAACTTTGTAGTTGCAATGCTTGGGATTCTGCTGGCACAAGAAATCATAAAGGCATCATAAAATGTGTTACAAACTGAGTTCTTGTTCAATCAGTCATGTGGCTTATTCACTGCTTCAAACTTTAAGTCATCTGGAGAAGGACAGCACAGAAAAATACGGAGTGTTAAGCTAATTAATCCTCTGGAAAGAAACTGTACTCTCTCGCAATACATATCCTCCCTCTCCTATACAAACTTCTGCCAAGCATTGGGACTATGAACATTTTTTGTACATTAAATGACACAGGACCAGTTTATAAAATAATAATAGTTTATTTGCTTCTACAACATTTGGACACTGCCTGCCGACTGAACAATTCAACTTCTGAAAGGCTAGTCAGGATAAAATTATGTGGACTGACAAATGCATACATTAGCATATACTGATATAGTGGTTAAGAAGGTTCAGATTCATGAATCTGAATGACCGACAGAAATACAGAACAGTAGTACAGATAAAAACTCAAGAGCAATACCACCGATGTATGCAAAAGTTTTCACGTAGGAAACGTTGAATACATAAAAAATGAAATAAGTTATTACAAACAACAAAATCATGGTTCATTACAACTTCACAACAAAAAAGATAAATGTGCTGTACTTACCCTTCTTCAAACAGGTCACTGTCACTTTCCCAAAATGAGGAACTGGTGCTGTTTTTTTTTTTCGCTTTGTCTGAAAAAACAACAAGGATTTTTTTTTTTTTTATTTACTAAATGTCTCAAAATAATTAGCAGGATCAGCATTTCTAGATTCACAAGCATTAAAGAATAAGAATGTGTGAGAGAGTGAGTGAGTGAGTGAGAGAGAGATGAGAGAGAGAGAGAGAGAGTGTATGTGTGTGTGTGAAAAAAGTTCGTATGGGACATAAGGAATTTGTGGCGGACTGCGAATATTCTGTATTTTTCGTGAAGACAGACACACAGTAATCCCCAATTTAGAGAGCAGGAGCAAGATGAGAGAGAGAGAGAGAGAAAGAAGGAGAAATATAGAACAGGGGAAGTCACACTGACTGTCTACAGGGAGGGGCCGAGGAAGGCTCTTGCTTACGCAGACAAAACAAGTGGCTTACAATTTGTCTCACTATTTTAATTTTTGTCTCACTAAACAATTTCAATTTAACAATCAATCACTGGTTTATTTAACCCGAACACAACAATGAATTTTGAGTCAAAAGACTTTCAAAACCAAAATTAAGGTTAACATCAAGCATCAAATAAATCATCAAAGGTCCAGCCCAACATAAGCATCATCCCATCCCTGAGGTTCCGCAGGTATTTTGAGATGGGTAGCAGAGTACTGATAGCTGCAGACTAGACCAGGGACAACCTTGGGCGCAGGGTAAATGAGGGTAATTGGGCAAGATTTGGTGGGAGGCAAGGGTAAGGGGGAAAATAAAATTGTGACAGAAAACGACGAAGACGAAGAAAAGGTGCCCCTGGGAATAAACATATAACACAATACATAGCCTTCTATGGCGAAGAACCTACAATTAAAAAAGCTACAACAATAGCAACACCACTGAACATAAAAAACGCATCAATCAAACATCAATGTTGGGACACCTAACAAATATCCCAGCAAATCAGCAATCTTAACCCACTAGCGTGGAAGCATGATGCCTCTTACAAACTCTTCCATACATGAACATTCAAGCCCTTGTGCAGAAATAACCAACAAACATCCTAAAAATTATTCCTAAATCAGTACAACAACAATTTGTCTCCACAACTCCTAGCACTGAGAAAAGCTCAAATGTAGTAACACAATACATGCTAACAAAGCTAAGCAAATCTCTTCTTCTTAGCTGCAAGGGTCATTCCATGAGAACAAAGGAATAAAAGTTTTTTTTTTCACTGGGACTAGGCCCTAACTGTACAAACCTTCTATTAGTACAATAATCCCATGTCAGAAGTATTGCGCTAAATCATGAACCCTAGCCCTAGGTACACATTGTTAGCAATGACCCTTAAAAGGTGGTAAGAGAAAATATACAGACTAAGGGAAGTCCAAGTGAGAAAAAAAATTTACACTGGTCGCTAAGATTAACTCTTACAGCCTTAGTTCTGTTCAACTTGTGAAAAGAGAGCACAAGAGAACTGAATAAACATGACAGAAGAAATAAGTCTATTAATTTCTTCAATGCCTAAATACTATTTCAACAAACCAGCTACTAAATATCCTGTAAAATGGCCAGGATCCTTTCCCCAATTTCAAGATGTCTACCAAAAGCACATGGTAAGCCAAACCGGTTCAACATACTAACTTGGACCAGTATCTAGACAAGCCCAATTCATAATATTGACTTACTACAGCTTACTAACCTTGAATTAAAAGACCCTCTGCCAACTTTGTTTTTCTCTCTAGGCAGACAAAGTGTCTCTCTCTCTCTCCAGCCGGTCAAAATGTGCAGGAAATTGCTATGTCAAGGAACAGGAAATAGGATGTGGAACTTGTCAGGAAACAGGAAGTAGTTGGTGAACTTGGTTATTATTTCCCTGAATTAATTTATTTCAACCCCCCCAAATAATTACCTCTAGTAAACTTTCCCAACAAGATTTTTGTATACAAAGAAAAAAAATAGTAACTAGAACCAAATCAAAATACATTATCTTCAATTCCCCAACCTTCGTTTTACCACTCAAGGGGGACAACTCCCCCAAGGAAACAGTAGAAAGAAACTCGTGGGAGAGCGTGGCAGCAGAGAGTCCTCAGAAGAGAAGCCCCCTTCAAGCGAGTGTTTCGGCCCTTATCTCCTGACACTCTAGGGGGGTTGGGCCCACCCGGTTCATGACTCCGGATGTCCCTCTGCTGCCCCTTTTTTTTTTTTCCCATCTTGGGATGAGCCATGACTGGGATTCGAACCCATGCCCTTCTGGACATGCTCATTTCCACCTAATGACTCGCGCACTAACCACTGAGCCACAGGGGCACCTGATATTTGTAGGAAAGTAAGCCTTATGAAGTTCACTTTTGTTCCTCCTTGACCAGATCCAACTTGAACACCTCTCTGCCGCTTCTGCCATTGCTTTCAGGGCTTTGGTTTTTTTCCCTCCCTGCAACTGAGAGCTGTTTCATGAGGCTGTATGCAGACATTCCCACAAACCCCCTAGCTCCAATTTCTGCAGTGAGAACTTTGACCTGATAGCCTTCTCTCCTCAGGCTGTTTGCCAGATCAGCATACTTTCCAGTCTTGTAGATCTGAGCTGCCTCCATTCTGTTCTCATATGGCACCGTGAGCTCGATCATGATCAGCTGCTTGGTTGACTGAGAGTGTAATACTATGTCTGGTCTCATGCCACTCTTGCTGATAATCTCTGGGTGACTATATTCCATTCGGGGGGTCTGCTGTGCACTCCCAGTCATCTGCCCCGTCCAGCAGACTCTGCCTGCATGTTCCGAGTGGCACTGTTGTTCTTGGCCATGATTCGCTGCCTCCTGCCGTGAAGAATGTTGCGAGTGCTTTTGGAGTCCTGATTTTCCCTTTTTGTGGTGTTGGTACTAGCCCAGACTACTTGTACAATCTCTTTGAGCACTTGGTTGTGCCTCCATGTGTACCTTCCTTGAGCCAGGGCTACTTTACATGAGCTTAGGACATGCTCCACTGTTTGTTTTTCATGGCAAAGGGGCATGAAGGATCGTCTGTTTTTCCCCACTTCACAGGTTTGCATTTGAAGGCAGAAGTTTTTAACAATGGACTAACATTGCGGTTACTTCCCTTGAACTGTGCTTGTGTAGACCAGCCTTCTGTCATGCTGTCTACACTTGGTAAGACAAAATTCTTGACGCACGTCAGGCATGCGTACAAGCATTTCCTTTTTCATGTAACACTCTAGCAGTGAAGAAGCACTTTCTGCTCTCCGAAAAAAATATTACGCGCTGCCTGACGTGCGTCAAGAATTTTGTCTTAACGAAAAATATTGGAATAATCACACTCCACCACAAATTTAATTCCCTTATATCCCATAAGAATTTACACACACACACACACACACACACACACACACACACACACACACATGAAAAATGTAGATATTAAAATGTAGCTCATGTAGCACCATCAGATTTTAAAACTTGCATAAAATAACAGTTGTTTTTTCATTAAATGGCCTGATTCATGTGTAGCCGGGTGCTAACAGTGTATGTTTCTTGGTCACCTGTCGTAAACGAGATATTTTGTTCATGAGTTATCTTCCCCCTTACCTCCCTTGGTTGAATCTCATTTTTTTTATTGTGTTATTTCTTTAAATCATGAATACCTCAGAACCTACATAGTTGTGTATACGTCGCCGAAGTCACAAAAATTAATGTATTCTATTCGTTACAACTGTGTTGAACTGAGAAACCCATATTTTCCCTAAAACTGGTATTTCAACCAAATTAATTTTGGCGCCATTTTGAATTGTTCGACGAACAAACCGTAATAATTCTTGATTTCACAAAAAGTATGAGAGAATCCAAAGAATCCATGAATGCGCATTGAAAGTAAAGTCCATAAGCTCTCATTTCGTATATCGCATGGCTATGATCTTTTCTGTACAAGCATGCGACTATACGAAATGACTGACGGCGCCGGTCTCCTGAGCGAGTCGCCTTCTTTGTTCATTGTCTGAGTTCTGATCTAAATTGTTGTTTTATGAAATTCGGACTTTCCTATCGAAATCTTTTTAATAACTTCGTTTCTATGATACAAGCAGCCGAAAATATGTAAAAATTATCATCCGATGGACCATTCTAACGGAATAACATTTTATTATCGAAAATCGTGTTAAAAGCACATGGCGACGGCATGTGACGATAAGGCAAGTTGTGTTTTCTATCAAATTTTAAACGCAAAGTTCTCGCTTGGACGGCATCTTGGATAATGGAATTTATATGTATAAAAAGAGCGAAGTGCCAGCTTTTCAGTCATTATAAAAATTATTTCACGCAGTTTGCTTTTTGTCATCGAAATAAGGGAAAATATGATGTAAGCTCGTTAAAAGTGGTTTCATTCTCGGACTTTAATTGCCAATAGCTTTACACAGCCACAGAAATGTCGAATATGACTTAGTGCATTTTATTCCTTGGGTTCTGAGGTTTTCATTGATGTCTAATATGTTTGGATACTTTGAGTGTACGGCGAGCTAGACAACGCAGAAGCTGCGACAGGTAGCACAAATTTTATCATTTGCTGTCTCGCGAGGCTCACTTTGCCTGCGGCGCTGCGTTGCCGGCTTTGCGGTCCAGTAAAGCTGTAGATAAGTGAGGCGCGCGGCGTGAGTGAGATCAGTGTTCCCCAAAGATCAGTGTTCCCCGAGGAGAGTGTCGTCCAGAGTGTGGTCCGCGAGTGAGCGATCGGCGCGTGTGAGAGTGCTCAGTGCGCTGGGTGCTAAGAGAGAGAGAAGAGTTCCCAGGGCAGTGTGCCTGGGTTGAGCTTATCATGGAAGGGCAATAAAAGGAGAAAAACTCCACATCGTCTCTGTGTCTTCTTGACTGCTGCTGCTGTCCCTTGGTTCCTGCGCATATCACCATCTGCCTGTCTTCACCTGCACACCCCTTACCCCCCCCCCCTCAGGGACACCATCACAACTGGCTGCTGTCCCTTGGTTCCTGCACATATCACCATCTGCCTGTCTTCACCTGCACACCCCTTACCCCTCCACACCATCACACATGTCATTATTCTAAAGCTTTAGCAATGCAGCTTGGTTGAGCACATTTTCAGATAATTACTGGCCATTACTATATCCTTCGTTTTCAAGCTGGCTATTTCAGTAACACATATTAGAACCTGGAGATTTGTGACTTGTTTAATTTGGAAGAAACAAATGCTACATTTCTTATTCCTATCCTAGAACACATTATCATAATCGGATACAGCTAAACATCTTTCAGTCTGCATCATCCTTTTTCACACTGCACAGGTTGCAATGCTGAAAGTCAAAGACAGAGCACAATTTCAAACCTTTAACTTGCATGTTCATACAGTTAAGTGAAGTATAACATGAATCCTCCCACATACCTCTGGCTTCCAATCATCACCACACTGGACAGCAAGTCCTCTTCACAAAGAAGACTCTCCTTGTCACTGTCAGTTTCATCCAGATTACTGGTACAATGTGGAAGAAGATCAGAGCTGAAATATACACAAATCCAGTGTGCCAATGTAAATTTAAGCATAATCTCTACCACCTTTCATTTCCATTCAAGCAAAAAATGAATAATGAACAAATCATCAATGGTATCATTCACCCTTCCAATACAGATAAAAGAAACAAGAACATAAAAGGGCTAAAAATACACCCAAAATATAGTGTACAATATTATAATCTCATAAACTAAGACATATTTCAGGTCAGAATTAAAAGATGACAGTGCAGTTCAGCTTTTAGGAGTAAACTTTTGAAGTATGCAATTTTTCATCCCCATTATGAAATACAATAACGTTAATAAGACTGGATTGGATAGCACTCCATTGCATATTTAGTCACAATGGAACTAGTACTCCATGTGGCATTCTGTCTGCTCTCACACACAGTCAGTGTGTGACCTTAGAACAGCGCCTGCTTTCCTTATTACACAGAGTTTTTTTTTTTTTTTTTTTTTTTTTTTTTTTACAGAACTTTGCCAATGACAACTTCTTTGCTGCCATTAATTCTTTTCCATGCAGTAAGTGTATACTGCTCCAAGGACCTTGTTTATCATCTCATCTGAATTACTAGTGCCAAGATCACCACTGAAGGTCTTGTGAAGTAGGAAAAAATCTCAACCAGATCTGGGTTCAAACTGAAGCCATTTCATCAGTTGTAGTGTGAAGAGTGTGGTGGGGGGGAGGTGTCTGTTCATCAACTCACAATACACAGAATGCCACAAACAAATTTTCGAATTGACCTTCAAATGCTGACAATGATATTTTCAGTTCAAGAGGTCAGCCAGCCACGCCATTTCCCTTTGGTAAATTTTCAATTTGCAGGAATGCTGTAACACTTGTCCTTCCAGAGTGATTTATAGATGTAGACTATTACATTCACAGTTCTGATAATTCAGTGCAGACTGTTTTAATGTTTAAAAGTTTACCTTGACTTTTTTTTTGAAAAAGTACTGTCCACTGTGGCCTAGTGGTTAACATCACAGATAACCGTCATGGAGGTAAGGGGTTTGAATCCCACCAGTCATGTGGGTTTTTTTTCTGACCTAATCGCTCCTACTCAGAGTGCGAGTCTGCTACAAACTCAGTTGGGAAGACTGGGACCACACAGTCGAGTCTCATCCACTTGATTGATGCAGTTTTTTTTTTTTTTTTTTTTTTTTTGATAGATGCGTTCCTGAGAGTGTAGCTCAAATTTCACCATCAACTCTGCAGGTGTCTGTATTTTTCCGGGGGCTGGTTGGGATATAAAGGAAGCATACAAAACATTCCTGTCATATAATCTCAGACTGAAATGGAACTCTGTAGCATCATCTATATCATCCTCTTCCTCATTAATCAGTAAAATGAAAAAAAAATTGTCTCAGGTACTGTGCCCATCCAAGCCCTCCTATCATTGTGATCTCACTTTCAGTTTCCTCTCTCAGCTGTGCCGTTGGTGAGTTATGTCGCAGTTACTTGTGTCCGCAAGTTCATGGGGACTGTCGCTGGACGGACATGGTGGTGACTTCGGAGGGGGCCTCACTCACACTGGCTCCATGACTAAGCTTTTATTGTCATTAGAAGCTGGCTTAGTATGTCAGTTCAGATTAGGCACCACTGCACTCCACCAAAGTGGCTAAGCAGAAGTGCAGTGCCTCCTCTGGTGGGTTGCCTCTTAAGAACATTACACTGACAGCGCCCTGTGTGCTGCCTGTGCCGCGAGTTTGGCTGAACAATCAGAGAGGTGACTATGGAAATTCATAATGAGCAGTGTGGGCCCAGTGCCACTGGGGTGGCACAAAACCTGAGACAGCATAAAATAAAACCAACAACAATTTTTTTTAGGTCAACAATGACTCCAAGACATTACCTTCTTGACATTACCAATTGACTATTTCTAAGAAAAAAAGATTCTCAAAGTTTATCAGAAGAAAGGCAGAGCATATAGAAAAAAAAAATCTATGGTAAAAGCAGCTGTAATTGTGTGGCCTACTGTACATGTGTAATGACTGAGGAATCATCAAATGGGCCAAATCTGTATGAACAACAGGTAATCCTGTCTTCAAACAGCTGTAAATTTGTGTAATGCAGTCCATACTTTTTTCTACCAAAGGCAGTGGAAAACTTAAGAGTGCAACTTTGCTGACACTTGTTGCCTGATTAGCATTAAGCTAGAAGTGGGTAAATGTAATTGACAACTGTATGTTCTTAAAAAAATTTTTTTTTGGAAAAAAAGAACTTACGCGCATCATCATAGCAACAAACTTCTCATAAAATGTTGACTGATTTTTCATCCGCTTACCTTTTCTGTAAAAAGTTGCTCTCAGCTGATGAGGAACTGCTGGTATATATGCCTTTCTCTGTTTAAAAAAGAGATCAGAAAAATAGATGTTAAAAATGTGTATTATATGATTAGAAAACTGTGCATGAATTGCAAAATAAAAAAAAACAAACTGACATTAAAGTTTCATCAACTGTCATGCGCATATAACTATATGATTTATATAACATATAACTTGGAAACAATTAGCTGTTATACTGTATATCACAGAAGAGTGCATAATAGCACTGACATTATGCTCATATCTTGGCCTCAAAATGAAACATGAACAATTTCTGAAATAATATTGTATACTTTATATCTTTATTTTAAAGTTTGTTTTCTTTTTCTTACCTGTGATGCAAGTTCCCTTTCAGTTGCCACCATCAAGGAAGGACTGTCAGGCACAAGGCTGGATGAAGCTTCACACACACACATTTGTCCCTTCTTTAACAGCTGTATCAAAGGGCACATCCTTTGCAGGAGTAGGTGGAACTGAAGAACTGAGACAACAAAAAAAGAATTATTTTTTTTTAAATGACCTTTAAAAGTAACATGTAATACCAGTTCTTATTACAAATCTAACACATGTGTCTGTGATGACAAAATATACTGCACTCTTGGAGTGTTTGCTTGTGTGCTCACCTTTGACTAAATAACTGTTAAATATGATGACCAGCATCCAATCGCTTTACATGGGTGCTAAACATAAAAAAAATCAAACTTGAAAAAAAAAAACACCCTTTTTCTCAATACTAAATGCTTGAGATGCCGTGGATAAGGCACTAGACTTATGCCTGCATGATCACAAGAAGTGCAGCCCTTCTGCTTCAGCATGACCTCTGGTTTTCCAGAGAAAAGTAGATCATTCAAGATCATATCCTAGTTCTTCCTCAAGTTGTGTTCAACAACAGCTGCCTCAATTAATAGATAAAGGTGCCTGACAAAGTTTATGAGTTGTATTTATATCATTGTAGTAAAGATTGTAGGAAGAAAGGTGGCAGAGTGGTTAAGATGTTCGCCTGCCAATCCAACGTGTGAGACGTGCGTGGGTTCAAGCCCTGCCTTTTTCGCCCTTTCTTTCCCAGTTTGAATGACAAATTGAACTGAACGTCAAGTCCATCAGATGGGGACTATAAGCGAGTCAGACCCGTGTGCCTTCCTGGCCCCCTGCACATGTTAAAGAACCCACGGCAGTTTGAAAATCGAAAAAAGCAGGGGGGTTCCCCGCTGCCCTGGTAAAATTGATGTAGATTGAAGACAGCCACCTGGTATTTATTACTAAGCCACAAAAATTGTCACTTACTGTTATTGTGTGCCATCGTGTACCGGTGAAATGGAGGACACGTATAAACATCGCATGCATCCTATGTGAGAAACTGGAGGAATAAATGAGATAAATGAAAATGAGTGACTCATATTTGAATGGTACGGGAAACGACTGAATGAGCGCCAGTAGGCTGCTCTTCGGCCGGCTCTACCCAGGTAGGCATCCCATTGAGAGTGAGGTAGTGTGTTTATTGCAAAGCGCTTAGAGCTTGGTTTGTGACCATTGATATGCGCTATACAAATACCCCAATAATAATAAATAATATATAAAGATTAACCCCAGGGAAGATAAACTGAAGCAAACTGAAGGACTGCAATCAAGAATCACGTCTTCACAGCTGACCCAGCCAGTGTAGGTACTATCACGGTATCAGCACAAGACAGATCAGCATGAAGACTTGCCCAAGCCACTCACTGGACCATCTGTCTGTTTTTACCTAGCATCTCTGGCTGACAACAGTATTTACGCACAGACACAAACAAACACAGACACACAGACACAAGCAAACACACACACAGACACAAGCACACACACACACACACACACACACACACACACACACACAGGTGAACACTTCACACTTGAAGAAATGTAACTAACATTCCAATCTATAACAATGTTTCTCAATCTTGTTATCCCTATTCCACTATGATGACTGACATCTTTGAGTCTTTCAGTACGTGGATCAATGGCCAGACAGCACAAACAATAGAAATATATACATGTATAGTATTTAAACACACACACACACACACACACACACACACACACACACACACACACCACACATCTGTAAAGAAACCCATGATGTTTAAGTGAAATCGGAAATTAGAATTCAGTCTAATTTATAATTCCACTAGTAAACATTAGAATTCTTATTTTCCCAAAGGCAAACTGAAATTCTAATTTTCCCTACATAAATCCTTACCGAGATGTTTCCATCTCCTCTAGCTGAAAAGGCTGAAATCTAAGGTTCAATGGAGAACACCAAGTAGAATTTATTGCACAAAAGAAATTAAAAGAGCCCAACACTTCACACTTCACACACACACACACACACACACACACACACACACACACACACACACAATAATGCACTTAAGTACAGCAAACTGCAGTGCAAAATTAACCATGTAATTGTATCAAAGGTTTGGTACAGAAGAAAATTCACAAGTGCAAAATAAATCATGTCATTTATTAAAGATTTTGTAAAGGAAAAAAATATACAGATGATCTTTTAATCATAACAATTCACATCAGGGTTTATTTTTGGACTGCGCCCCGCACCATTGGCACATCAAGGCTGAAAATGACCCAATACTTTTTCCGTCTTCAAGCCAAAGGGCGCATCGCTTTTGCATTCAACTGCGCCAGCCTTCATGGTGTGTTAGAAAGATGGGCCTTCAGTGTGCAAAAATCTGACACTTACACCTCTAAGAAACAGACTCTCCTTGGACAGATGTGAACAGCTCATGTGAGTGAAAATTGAAGAGGGTAGCTTGTGTGACTTTGACTTCAATGCTGCTGTACAAAAGTGGAGTGATACCAGCAGTAGAAGACTCAAGATCAACAACTGAAGAAGGGGAACAGCAGTGGGATACTGTACCGGAGGCTGGATTTCAGTTTTCTTTCCAAGTGAATTGTCTACGCATGCACACACGCACGCACGCGCGCACACACACACACACGCACACCATACATATTCTCACACAGTGACTCACGAATCATCAACATGGATAAAACATTTCCTGATCTGAAGTCAAAGACACATGTTCATCTCCTGCTCAATACTGTGGCTTCAGCTCGATTTGAACTCTTGGCCTTACCAACCCTAACTACTCCTGTGACTGTGAAAGGGCCTTCAATGTGGAAAATGTAACACTCACACCTCTCAGTGACTCTCACCTCTCAGAAAGACTACTAGCAGCTCATGAGAGTGAACACTGATGTGGATACTAGCCTGTGTGACTTTTCTGATATAACAATAAGGAAGTGAAGTGATGCCAGCAGAAGACACAAGCTCAAGAACTGAAGAAAGGGAAGAGCAGTTGGATATCAGAGACTCTGACTGGATGACAGTTTTCTTTCCAATTACACGTTTTCTTTACACACACACACACACACACACACACACACACACAACAAACAAGGTGAACTCAGAAATAAACACACAAAATATGATTTAATATCATTTCCTTAATTTTGCACTGTATGACTAAATGTAACTGTTGAATCGGTCAGGGCCACTTCTTCTTCTTTTGACTGGTAACCTACTGTTCCTTCAAATGACCCAATTTTTTTTTTTGCTTCAGTGGACCAATTGACCCCATAAGGATTTTTGACAAGAATAAACCCTGTCACGTTGATGAATTTTAGCCTGTAATCATTCTAATCAATCTCAATTGGATTCTAATTTCCACCCTGAGATACATTTATAAAAACAATTCACACATTCTGAAAACTTAAGAGCATCTTAATAAGTTCACCTTTGTTTCATTCTTACAATTTGCAAACAAAGAAATCATACTCATTCAAAAAATGATTCATAATGCACGAGACCAACTCAGTATTAAATTACCTACCTTGTAGATGCACCACAATCAAATCCATTCTGTAGATTTTCTTCTGGTTCCCAGGTATTATGTCTGTGCCACAAAGGAGAAAACACTATAACAACAACAAAACAGTAAAACAAAATTATGAATACATCATGTACAGAAAAACTGTAGTATATTATAATATTAAAGGTTTTCTATTTGTATATTTGTTTATTTGTTTGTTTTTTACTTAATGAGGAAAAAATTCAACTCTTCGGTTAAAATATACAAATAAAAAGCAATAACTTCTTTTTTGTATCTTATTTATCTGAAATCTCCATAAGTTTTCCTTTGTAACTTGAAGCTTAATTCATACTTTCCCCCTAAGAACTTAAGTTGAATCAAGTCTATGATAATAATGACAAATACATTATTCCTTAGGAACTTTAGTTGAATGAAGGTCTTTAATGATGACAATCACATCATCTCAATGTCTATGCCTCTATTTTTACCAAATCATTTTTAAAGAATTACTATGAATGTGTTAACTTGGCAGCTAATCACAAGGACATCCCCATTACCCTCCCCTTTCTGACCACCAATTACCTCTCTGCCTCTGTGACTGTCATCAACTCCCCCATACATCTGTCCTATCCTTTCCACCTCCCAATTTTACTCCCCTTCCTTCTCTCTCTCTCTTGTTTTATTTGTGTTGTTCACTGGCTGTTTATGTGTGAATGATTGATTGCTAATCAGTGTGTTGAACATGTTTTTATTACAATATCATTACTGTCCCATCAGCTTGAAAGGACGTTCACTGGTCAACAAACCAACACATGACAAATCAAGTGCTAATAACATTTCACCTACCACTAAATTGTCATTGGAAAATGGCTTAATTCATGTAGGAACACCCCCCCCCCCCCCCCCCCCCCCTCAAAAGCACAGTTTACATTGCTGTATGAACTCAACATTTTTTTGTCTACAAAACTGTCTAAAATTATCACCTGGTATACACTTATTTTGTAAAGAATACTTACTTAGAAGACCAGCCACTCCATTTAATCAGATATTCTCTTTTCCCCTGCAAAATATTGAAATGAAACTTTTTTCGTTTAATTAAAGGTCATCAAATTAACATCATCATTACTGACAGTCTTTGGCTTTTATATTTTAAGGCTTCATATAGAAATCCAGACAGTGTAAGTTATTAACCTGTTCATGGTGAGGCCTCAGTGTCAGTTCTGTCAGAGAGAGAGAGAGAGAGAGAGAGAGAGAGCAATTGAGAAGTACGGACTTACAAGCTCTGGTAAGATTAGGGTCAAACAGTATTCGCTTAACCTGGTTTTCTCTCTCTCTCTCTATCCCCCCCCCCCTCCCAATCCTCCCCTTTGCACACACACACACACACACACACACACACACACACACACACACACGCACACTACCAGAAGTAACTGAACGCCAGGTTGACTACTAACTCAGATTATAAGTTTAAATGTACAGACTAAAACTATTATCAAGTGTCCATTTTATAAAGATTTGTTGGTTTGTTTATTTGTTTACATTTTACTCTAACAGAAAGCCCTTACATCCACACCTTATTTATTGATTTCTTCAAAAAAAAAAAAAAAAGAAATAGTGGGTGCCCAAATGGTATAGTTCAAAAGGTTATTTTTTCGCCATTGATCTTGATTAAAACAATTAAAGTAAACCCAACAAATGTTGTGCATTCATAAAACGTGAGCAAAACATCCGCTAGAGATCTAGTCTTGACGAAAGTGTGAAGTAACGCAATTTAATGAACGACACAAAACAAGACAAGAAATTTTCGGCATAAGCCTTCCTCAGCGACAAAACAATGAAAACAGTACAGACATTAACATGCAGTGTACATGCGTCTGTGAGTGCTGTGTGTGTGCCGTGCGTGCGTGCGTGCATGCGTGGACGTCGCATTTTACAAATCAAATATCTTTAATGTGAAAAAAACGATTTTTGTCTAGGACTTTGGAGTCAATATTAGATCAATACCACCTTTCAGCGACTCCTGAGTGTGTTCTTACGCCATTGGTAAGATACAAACATTCTGGAGTAAAATGCCAAGGACATCACTAACGTTGCACTCTAATGTCGCCTAGGAAAGCTGAAGCTTCCTCTAAAATCCATCCTCGAGGAATACAAAGTGGGTGAAGCAAGGTTATTAACCCATGTTGGAGGACCCCGAAGACAGAACTGCGAGATGAGTCCATCCCAAGCTGCAGACTGGCAGAAAATGGAAAGTGCAGAAGGCAGTGGGACATGGCAAAGGGAAACCGTAAAATCATGAAGAAAACAAGCCACACAAGACCAACAGTATGCGTGCATGTAAGTATGTATGTATGTATGCATGTATGTATTTATGTATGCATGCATGCATGTATGTATTTATGTATGCATGCGTGCATGTATGTATGTATGTATGTATGTATGTGTGTGCGTATGTGTGTGTGTGTGTGTGTGTGCGCGCGCGCGCATAGACCAACAGAAATGAAAAGCAAATGGGAAAGGAAAGAGAGACATGGTAAAAAGGAGCTGAAGAAAGAAGAGGAGGCCAAGAGAATCTAGAAAGCAGTCCAACAAGGCCAGCGAGGACAGCAGACAATGTGGGGAACACACACTGCAAAGGAATCTCAGCTGGCATGACAAATGGCACATGGCACTTCTGCACTTCATGGCACACTCGGCTTCATCCTCAGATTTGCTTATGACCTCCTGCCCTCGCACTCAAACCTGGTCAACTAGGGGAAGTCAGAGGATCCTACGTGGCCATTCTGTCATGGCAACAAACAGTGGAACATGTCCCGAGTTCATGCAAAGCATCAGTCTTGAAGTGGTTTCAAGACATTTAAAAAAAAGTAGTTACTGGCATCTCATTTTCATGTATAATATGCAATATTTTGTGTGAACGAGATGAAGAAAACTGGCGGTATTTTACATCTAAAATATCGATCAAGCTCACGCTTGTGTTCTTGAGCATTATTTACCGTATGCGCTGTACAGGTGAGCAAAAACCATGTGTGATTGTGTCAAAGCAGTCAGGAAGAAGTTAATGTTTTCATTTCTTCCTATCCTGTCAGTACCAGGCGTGACAACACTGCCTGCAGTGAAACCTATGTTGCTGGATTCCCGTACAGAAGAGGTCTCATGACCGTGGAACTGGCAGTTGTCTCCCATGTTGCCAGAATGCTGTAACAGATCTGCAGCTGATGTGCCCTTACTGTAGGCATGCACGTTTTGCCAAGCTCCAATGTTTCCACAACCTCACCGCGCAAGAAGCCAAAGGCGTCTTTACTGCCACATACATTTTCCAATAACTACCTTTGTCCTCGTGCGTCAAAAGATAGAGAA
>JADBJO010023509.1:0-5000 GCA_016801955.1 Conus betulinus
CGATTCACGTGAAGTGATACTACGATAAGCGCTGGATGTAGATGAGCTATGACTTTGTATGGTACCTTTCTTAACGTAAGGGCTGCTTGTAAACACTGGGCTAAAACATGACGACGAAATCGACTCAAATGAAGCGTCTGCATCGAATAATGGTGAGTATACATTCGAGGTGAAAAGTTCAAAACTGTTATATGTAAAACTGTCAACATTTATGCTGTCACACCTGCAACAATGCCAAACCACACTCGATCGGTTTAGTGCGACATGTCCCCTGACAAAATTTCCTCACAGGTCTTATGGAACCACAGACTGCAATTGCTACAGCACACGCCTTGCTGAGACCAGGTTACTGGTAGATCGCATACTCCACACGGGCATATCGAGGCGTTACCTGGACCTGGGTTTGACTGAACATCCCCGGATAGCATGACTAAAAAGCGTTAGTAGACACCGACAAGCCTTGTCGGATCGTGTTTTGCTAGTTGGCAGGTTCATGGTTTCAGCATAACAGAAGTATTTCGGGTGTGAGACACGAAATGTCAATGCTACATTTGTGTGTTAGGCCAGAAGTGAACGGTTTTGTAGGGTGTACTACGAACCCCATGGTGACACAAACGAGTAAAAGTTCATTGTCATACGATATTTGCAGGTGAAGGACGCCATCTTGAATTTTCCCGCTCAGGTGGAAAGCAAGGGGTCGAGAGCGGTAACAAGCACCACAAACTGTCTAGGCAGATATATTTATGGTTCAAACAAACTTTTAAAAGTTCTACACGTTAAGACACAGTATAAAAGATAAAACACTGGGTCGCTCTGCAAGAATTTTGCAAAAATTTCTCTCCTGGTCTGTCCTCTGATGAAAACACGTCTGCCCGGTCGCGCATGCGCTCTCTCTCTCTTAAAAGGTGGAGAAGCTCCGTGGTGCGTCTCTTGTGATGTAAGTTTATCACTCACAATGAAACATGTTCTCACAGAGTGCTGGAACTTACATGATGTCAGACATAAACACACTATACAATAGACTCCACCAAAGCTCTGGTCAGAGATGTCCTACCTGATGTCGTTTTTGAGTTTCAGAAAGAGATAAACGTTTTGCATCTGATCTAAGATTTTAGGGAAGAAAAACTTTAATGAAAATTACAGCAGTTTTTTTTTGTCGTTGTTTTTGACAGAAAATCTGTCTTAATGTGTGTGTGTGTGTGTGTGTGTGTGTGTGTGTGTGTGTGTGTGTGTGTGTGTGTGTGTGTGTGTGTTTGTATTTTTCTGTGCTCTTTTTTTTTTTCAATCGATGTTGAGAGTTGACAGGACAGGCTGTGTTATGGACGAGAAAAAGGGGTGGGGGGTGGGGGGTGGCGGAATTAGCTGAGTGAATTAATGCAGTAGATGAAACATCCCCCTCCATCAAAAAAGAAAAACAAAAACAAAACAAAAATCCTGCATGATGGTGGCACCAACCTGTGTGTCTGCTCGCAATATATGCCTCTCTGATGAGCCTGATTCAGCAGACGAAAGGCCACGGAGCAGGAGATATGAGTGGTTCTGTTTTTATGATGGTTCCTATATGCCACTACTGAAGGGTTTAATATTTATAACATATTTCCCTTGATTATTCCTCCTTTCACCTTTTTTTTTCTTCTTAATCGTTGTCAAGTCATTAATGTAAAGACAGAGGAATGGTTATCCTACACTTGTTTCCCTCACTACTCAACTGTTCAACATTATGTACACACACACACACACACACACACACACACACACACACACACACACACACACACACACACACCACAAATGCATACATACATACAGGGAGAACACACATGCTTCATCCATTCTATTAAGATGCCCGAATTAAACGATTTTAATTTTTGCTTTGGTACAATTCGCTCAACATAATCTGATATATATAAAGCACGTTCAGTCTGTCTCTATCTCTCTGTGTCCTGTCTTTGGTGTTTCTTACACAAATCAGTTTTTTATCTGATCTCCAATCACGTATCGTGATTAATTACGACACTAGTCACATCAAGAGAAAATCCCTTTTCTTTTGGGCAGTCGCATTAATGACATTTTAATGCGACAGAAAATGTGACTATATAGTGAAGTGAGGTCATGTCGGGATTTGAAGCAGAACGGAGGGAAAAGGGGGAGGGGGGACGATGGTCGAGGGAGAGGGAGGGCATGTGGTTGAGTGGGGGAAGGGTACGAGGGAAGGATAGAAAGGGAGACAGGGCAAGGATTGTGCATGGGTCATGTTGGGGAGCACAATATTAATTACACAGTCGGAAGTTAAAACACGGTTTTCCTAAAACATGGTTACTTTCCCGCCACCTTTCAATATCAGAGATTTTACAGTTTTCATCTGAACAACATTAACAGGTAAATGGGAAGAAAAGAGGTTCTCATCTGAACAACACGTTCAACTGGTAAATGAGAAGAAGAAAAGACCCTATACAATCGCTACTTTCGGGTTTTGCGCAGATTGTTCACATTTGGGTATTTGTCAAGAGAAAAAGCAAACATGCAAATCACTTTCAATGCCCTGCACACAGTTAGAAAATGTGACGCTATCTTCAGGGTCAGGCTGTGTCCCCAGACCCTCCTCAGTACTGTTCCAGGGTGACAGAGCGGACCCTCATGGCCACGTTCTCCCCGTGCCAGGTGGGCTCCCAAAGATGTCTGGCCTTCCAGAACTGACGGAACTGGTCCGCCTTGGTGGCGTTGGACTGCCAGGGCTGGGGGTAGGGGCGTTGTCCATGCCCTCCCAGAACCATCCGCCTCCCACCGACACGTTCAGGATCAGGTAGAACTGTGAAGAGTGATGAATACAGGTATAGGGCTGACCCCACTGTTGTGTGAACATGGACAGTAAAGAAAAAAAAAAATTATAACATTTTAGTACACTTAGGTAACCAGAGCGCGTGTTTCCTGCCATGATAAATCTGCACTCCTGCGTCTACCTCCTTAGCGAACAAAAGAGGAATTAAACATTCTTAATTCCAACCTTCCCTCCCTCTGCAAATAAAGAAGCTTCATGTACTAAGAAATCATTCTTGCCTTATCCCTTTTCTCAAACAAAAGAGGTCTGGTATACATACAATCAGGTTGTTTCTTCTCTTTCTTTCATAAATATAAACCGCATTAAACTGCAAGGTGAACAAGTGTTCCATGCACATGACAGATTATTTCTGGCTCTTTCCTTAGGTAAACAAAAGAATTCCATACATAGTTTATCATTTCCCCCCTCTTCTCTTACGATAAACAAAACAGGTTCCGTAGACTGGTAGATTATTTCTACTTTTTCTGTGGGCAAATAAAAGACCTTCCACTGACAAGTTATTTCCGCGTCTTCCATTAAGCAAGCAAAAGAGATTTTGTCCATTGAAAGATCCTTTCCGCATCTTATTTTTTGCAAAAGAAACTCCGTACACCGACAAATGATATCGGCTCTCTTTCCTTTGCAACAAAATAGCTTCCATACACATGTCGATTATTTACACTGTTCCCTTGTGCCAACTAGAGAGTCCCATACCTAGGTTATACCCACAGTCTTCCCATAGGAGAACAAAGGAGGTTCCATGCATGCAAACATTGCTTTCACCTGTTTCCCTTTTACCAACAAAAGATGACCCGGGACTCCACGTCTGGAATTCCCAGTACACCAACACACTACCCCTGCTTCCTGCCCTTCCACCGATGCTAGAGCACTTACAGGTCTGTCAAAGGGGGCGTCCTTTCCGCCACTGGCCCAGATGTTGTCTCCTGGTAAATGACTCATCTGCCAGTAGCCCCCTGTTGGTGTGTCCCAGGCCAGCACAGTGTGTCCGTCACACCCAGCCTGAGAGAAGCAGTTTACCAGCATGACAGCTATGGAAACATACCAACGTCAAAAGGCGATAATAGCATTTCCTTCAGGAAAACAGCAAAGAGATGGAAAACAGGTGTCTTTATGAGGATCAACTATTTTTTAAGGATCACGACTGTTCTCCCTACAGTTGTGACTGTTTTCCCTCTGGATGACATTCATTTCTCTATCTTTGTCATTTTCGGATTCTGAGTTTCTTTGCCGCAATATCATGGGAACATTCTAGCATCTAAGGCGATAATTGGCGGTTTTCCTCAGGAAAACAGTTATCACGCTTATCTTCGAGGAAAATAGGATCCTGGAAAACCACATATTATCGACTTATAAAGCAAAGATGCTGCCATACTTCAGCGCGATCGTTGTCATAGGAATAGTTATTGTCCGTTGGCTGTCGATAACAAAAAGAAGTGTTCAGATCGGTTCAGTGCACATTTACATTGAACAGACTGAAAATGATTATGCAACAAGTGTTTAAAACGCACGCATCCGGAAGAAAAAGGTACAGGTATGAGAGCTTTTTGCAGTGATGAAAAATCAAGACGTTGTATCTGAAATCAAAGCACACCATACAGACACACGCCCGCGCACGTGCGCACACACACACATGAACGCACGAACACATTTACATGCACGTAGCCTATTCACAAGCATAGGAGAGAATCACACAGGGCCACTGACACTACCACTACCACCAACACTGTGACAAAATGAGCAATAGCAAAGACCTCTTTGGCCAACAGGTTCAGTCAACAACGGTCTACCTGATGTAATCAGCCGTCCACTCCATCAAAAACGAGTGAAAACCGTCAGTAAAGGTTGTTCCGTTGATTCGGCTGCAAACAAATCATGCATTTCAATATGTTCCAGAACAAGTATGTGTATTGTGTGTGTGTGTGTGTGTGTGTGTGTGTGTGTGTGTGTATGAAGATGAAATATCCAGTATCCCAACCACAGACACGTTATGCCCCCCATACTTCCATTCCAAGTGTCCATATTGCCGTGCCACTTTTCCTCTTTATATCTGATTACAAACATGTGATCAGTGACTTGCATGGTGTTACAGGTAGCCGTGTCATTTTACTTATTAATTTGGATTTGTCCATGTGGCAGCTAGCAGTTTAACTTACAGCAGTAG
>JADBJO010023509.1:10000-26460 GCA_016801955.1 Conus betulinus
TCACTTTTCCACTTCTCTCTCTCACATTATCACCCTCCTACTGACAGCCGACTGAAAAGCATTATTTCCTGCATTTTAAAAATGTCTGTTACTTATATTCTCTGACAAAGACATCTTTGCTGGAAGCTCACTCGTCCCTGTGTTTTTTGTTGTTGTTGTTGTTAAACAAGCGTTGTTTTACAGTTTGGTGAGTGTATCTGTATTCTGGCTGATTCTAAACAATACCATCGGTTTCAGTCTTCGTAATGTTTAGCATGACAAAGGCTGTTAAAGTGAAAGTTATTTAGTCTCTCCTCTTTCTTTCAAGTTACAGATAGGGAGTGTATAAATGTGCACGTGCGCGCATTCGTGCCTGTGCCATAAGGGGTGTGTAGGTCCCTGACTATTAATGAAAGGTTTTCTATGAGTTTGTGCATAAACGTGTGATGGTGTGGGTTTCATTTGTATGAATGTATGTGTGGAGTGGGTGTCTGCATGCAGACTGACGAACCCGCATCTACCCACAGAATGAAAGACTTTCGTACTCTTTTATTTTCTCCTAAATGAGACCTCAAAATCTCACCTGCATTCCTTTGACACTCTTGTCATATGCGTTTTTGTGAGCTACAGAGAGACAGAGACAGAGACAGAGAGAGAGAGAGAGACTCACCATTGCAATCCAGTACCCCATTTGTCAGAAAATCGTCTCCGAAGTGGTCCACAGTTAGTGTCTGAAAAGAGACCAAAAAGTCGGTTTTCCTTCTTTCTCCCTTCCTATTTCGTCATTTCTTGGGTGGATGTAGCAGGTATCACATGTCAATCATGGACGTCATTCCGATTTTTTTACAGATAAATTTTCACATGTCCGAACCTCACAGCTGACGAATCGACAAATATGGAAATAGATAAGCAAAAAGCATGACCCAGAACATACGAGAGTTGAGATGACAGCAGATGAATGGTATATGAATCAAAAAGCAATTCATATTAGACAGTACACACGAAGAAGTACAGAAACTCTCGCTCCCATGATAAAATAAATGTATGCCCACGACTCCGAAGGAATGAAACTCATTTCATCACGGGAGCAAGAGTTACCGCCCTTGTCCGTTGTTTACTGCTTACTGTTCCCTGCCTCGTTTAAAGTTTCCTTCCATACCAATCCAACCGAGGGTACCTGTATGTGTTACTGTTCGTTCATGTGTTTGTTTGACTCTACCCAAGATCAGAACAGTTATGCAAGTCTCAAACAAATGTTAATTTGTGTTTACTCTTTTCCCCAGTTGTTGCTATAAACATGTGTCACGTACATGGTATATGGGCAGGCTTGGAACACCATTTTAAGGGAATGCCTTTTTGTTTGTTGTGCGTGCTCTGTGTTGTCTTTTCTACAAGACAATTCGGTGACATAAGCAGCATATGTTTTGGAATTATGGGCGTGTATTTTTCATCGTGGGAACAAGGGTTATCGTACTTGCTCATCATTCACTGTTGACTGTTCCCTGCCCAATTTAAACATTTCTTTTCAACCTTCGATTAACCGATCAGTCGATTAATACAAACATGCACGCATACATAAATATCGACAAAACTACATATAAAAGTAGAAAAGTAGGACAGGTATGTTAAGGAAACAATAAATGTAATCTCACTCAGACATATTAACAAGTAGGCCTACATTCAAACAAGTCAGCGAATACGGAAATACACGAATTCGCACATAAGTCAGAACACAAGATCAGAGTATTGTGGTGATAGAAGAAGAAATATATTTAATAAATCAATAGCGACGCCACTTAAAAGTATCCTACAATAAATTCATAAACTAAAGAAACAAACCGCATATGAGTCAAAAGAGTATTGTGATGTTAAAAAAGAAAACTTACACTTGAATACATAATCAGACACACACTTCAATAAATGATCAATTGGTAAATATTTTTAAGAAACTCTTAAATAAATAAGTAAACCCAGAAATGAACGAGCATGTTCATATGTCCCAAGACAGAAAATGAGAGAATTCGAAGAGTAGTGCACCTAAGTGACGCATTAAAAATGGAAATTAGGACCAAACTTAAACGGAAATGATGGACGATACGTTAGTATCAAACCACTCTGTAAAGTACATAAGCAAACACGTGCACGAGTCAGAAAACAGGAGTATGGTGATAGAAGAAGAAAACACCTTACAGGTCTGATATACAGCGTGTTGTGTTTCACATAAACTGTTGGCTGGTTCGGGGGTTAGCATTTGCACTTGGTTACTCTGAAAATAAATGGTATGCACCCACGACTCCGAAGGAAGAAACTCATTGATGCATCACGGGAGCAAGAGTTACCGCCCTTGGGTCCTTGGTTTACGCTTACTCGATAATCCCTGTGCCTCGTTTAAAGTTTCCTTCCATACCAATCCAACCGAGGGTACTGTATGTGTTAACTGTTCGTTCATGTGTTTGTTTGACTCTACCCAAGATCAGGAACAGTTATTGCAAGTCTCCAAACAAATGTTAAGTTGTGTTTACTCTTTTCCCAGTTGTTGCTATCAAAACATGTGTCACGTACATGGTATATGGCAGGCTTGGAACACCATTTTTAAGGGAATGCCAATTTTTGTTTGTTGTGCGTGCTCTGTGTTGTCTTTTTCTACAAGACAATTCGGTGACATAAAGCAGCATATGTTTGGAATTATGGGCGTGTTATTTTTTCATCGTGGGAACAAGGGTTATCGTACTTGCTCATCATTCACTGTTGACTGTTCCCTGGCCCAATTTAAACATTTCTTTTCAACCTTCGATTAACCGATCAGTCGATTTAATACAAACATGCACGCATACATAAATATCGGACAAAACTACATATAAAAGTAGAAAAGTAGGACAGGTATGTAAGGAAACAATAAATGTAAATCTCACTCAGACATATTAAAACAAGTAGGCCTACATTCAAACAAGTCAGCGATACGGAAATACACGAACTTCGCACATAAGTCCAAGAACACAAGATCAGAGTATTGTGGGTGATAGAAGAAGAAATATATTTAAATAAATCCCCCAATAGCGACGCCACTTAAAAGTATCCTACAATAAATTCATAAACTAAAGAAACAAACCGCATATGAGTCAAAAGAGTATTGTGATGTAAAAAAGAAAATTTACACTGAATACATAATCAGGACACACACTTCAATAAATGATCCATTGTATAATATTTTAAGAACCACTCTTAAATAAATAAGTAACCCCAGAAATGAACGAGCATGTTTCATATGTGTCCAGACTAGAAAGGGAGACAAGAAAACAGAAAATGAGAATTCGAAGAGTAAGGCACCTAAGTGGGACGCATTAAAAAATGGGAAATTTGGACCAAACTTAAACGGAAAAATGATGGACGATACGTTAGTATCAAACCACTCTGTAAAAGTACATACCGCAAAACACGTGCACGAGTCAGAAAACAGGAGGTATGGTGATAGAAAGAAGAAACACCCTTACAGGTCGATATACGTCGTGTGTGTTTGCACATAACGTTGGTGGTTCGGGGGGTTAGCATGTGCACTTGGTTACTCTGAAAGCACATATGTGAACGGACACGCGTACGCACACGCACGCACGCACGCACGCACAGTTTGCTTTTTAGATTGGCCCATAGCTTCATACACACACACACCACACAACACACACACACACATCACACACACACAAAACACACACACACGCACACACGCACGCATGCACACACGCACGCACGCACACACACACACTGTAGGCTCTCTCGCTCTTCTCTCTCTATTCTCTCTCTCTCTCTCTCCTATCTCTCTCTCTCTCTCTACTTATGACCATGATTCGTTTTGAAAAAAAACGAGCCTAGCGAATACCATCCTAACCCCTAATCATCTTCTCTCCTCTCTCTCTCCTCTCTCTCTCTTCTCTCTCTCTCTCTCTCTCTCTCTCATGACTATGCTTTTCGGAAACAAACCTAGCGGACGACAGTTCCTTAACCTAACCATACCTCTCTCTCTCTCTCTCTCTCTCTTCTCCTCTCTCTCTCTCTCTCTCTCCAATCTTTCCCCCCCCACACACACACACACACACCGACGAGCCTCACCCTCCAATTCAGGAAGTCTGAAACCCATCTACCACCCCCCCCCCCCTTTCCCATGCTGAATAACCCTTGGCGACAGTTATATTGCAAGGAAATTTCCATGATGAAATTATCCCCCTTTTTCAGTGTGCACCCACCCCGCCTCCCCGCCGGTGACGGCGTGTGTCCACTTGGTGAGGTCCAATGGAGCCGGAGAGGAAGTCATTCATGGAACACGGTTGTTCGCCCTTCGTTCCAGGTAAAACGACGAGGTCATGGGACCCTGCCACACGCCGCTAAGGCGTTGCTTAACGACCCGAGGAAACAGATGGTGTTGAAACCGACATCGTTTGTCTGTTTGTTTTGATTGTCTGTCTGTCTGTCTGTCTGTCTGTTCTCTCTCTCTCTCTCTCTCTTCTCATCTCTCTCCTCTCTCTCTCTCTCTCTCTCTTCCATGCGCTCTTTATTTATTATCCGCATCGTGTGGGGGGCCGTTCCTTCCTCGCCCTCCTTCTAGGGACCCCCCCCTCTCTCTCTCTCTCTCATCCCTCATTAATTTCCGTCTCTTGTCATCGGTTTGCATGTTTCCAGAAGATGTTCAATATCTGAAATCAGATTACATTTTGCAAATGAAATACTCACCCGTAAAATGTACAGATCCTTTGACCTCATGAAACATAGTCCCGAAGTGTGTACTGTATTACGTAGGTCCAAAAGTGTCGTCATTGCCATTTGTAACGACAGGGAGACTTGTCCTCCAATTTCCATCAGCTGTGGATCGTGAAACATTATATATTAACATACGAACGGGAAAAAAACTCGTTTCTTTTTAAAGCTATGATTTCTCAGATGATGAAAGGAATTTCAAAATTACAGCGCGTTCAGAGTTCGATGTAGGAATGCTACTTTACACCACATTTCATTAGTTTACACAAACGTTAATGGGCTTATTGGAAGTATTACTCTCCCCCTCCCACTTCCTCTTTCTGTGTGGGTGTGTGTGTGTTGTGTGCTGTGTGTTGTGGTGTGTGTGTGTGTGTGTGTGTGTGTGTGTGCGTCAGTTTACGATACTTTGAGCGTTAATCTGGCAATATAATTGGATTTCAGTTGTGTGTTGTGTGGTGTGTGTGTGCTGCTGTGTGTGTGTGTGTGTGTTTGTGTGTGTGTGTGTGGTGTATGTGTGACTATGTATTACACACAACACAAACCACACAAACACAACACACAAACACACACACACACACAAACACAACCACAAACACCCAACACACACCACACACAACAACACACACACACACCACACTCCACATCACCACACACACCCACACACACACACACACACACACAAACCACACACACACACACACACACACACGACGCATGCACACCGGCACGAACACCACGCCAAGTACACATCACGAAAAAGGCGCACGCGCACGCCCGCACAAACAGACCACCAGACACACACACACACACACACAACACACACAACACACACAAACACAACACACACACCACACACATCTATATTAGATTTCAACAACGGCGTAAGCGAAGGGCAGCTCGTATCCTGAGGCCCGACGGGCTTTCTTTGCTCTGGTTGCTAGTGTAATCTAATTTTGGAGGATAGTTTCATCTCTAGTGAATTGAAGTTTTGGTCTTCATTGTAATCTATATTGTGTTGGAAATCACGTAAATCTATGAGTCAAATCTGAACAATAAAACTGTGTCCATCCTTCAATGCTGTTTGCAGGTTGTTTTTTTTTGATGGTTTATGGTTTGTTGAAGTGAGGAGGGAGCAGAGAAAAGGAGAGATGAGAGCGGACAGACAGGGACAGGACAGGTGTGTGGGGAGGGGGAGGGGATGGGGTGTGTTGTAATTTTGCTTGATCTTGAATGTGGTTAGATGTACGTATTGGCCAGCCAAGCCAAGTGGACCCGAGACTTCCCCTTTTCGCCTTTGCCCTGACCTCCTGGCCGCGCTAGCTGAGCGGTGGTTGTATGGGATTTCCCTCAGTTTCCACGGTCATCTGCTTTCACACCGGCAAAGCCTGGGGGAGAGAGACCGCTCACCATTTGATTAAGGCACACAATCAGAACCCTAGCACGCAGGACACACACACACAACACACACACACACAACACACACACATCACACACACACACACCAACACACACACACACACACACACGCACACACAACACACACACAACACACACCAACCACACACGCAAAATACACTCCGCACGCACACCTTCACACCATGCCCACACATACACACACACGCACGCGCGCGCGCACGCACGCACCTAAGAATGCTCGGGAACTCGTGACACGATATACGCCACGCACATACACATGCACAGGGACATCGTATGGACGCGTTTACTTTTGCGGTACACTCGTGACAGTTATGCATGCACACAAATGCAAATGCATGATGTGCATCAATAGTCATTGTCAAAGTCACACACACACCCACACACACACAAAACACACACACACAACACACACACACACACACACACCGCACACACACAAACACACCACACACGTGCTCGCGCACTGTATACACTGGCACCACACACACGGGCTACGTGCCAACACACCTCTCACACACCACACGTGTAGCACTCAC
Source organism: Conus betulinus (assembly GCA_016801955.1). Lineage (NCBI taxonomy): Eukaryota > Metazoa > Mollusca > Gastropoda > Neogastropoda > Conidae > Conus > Conus betulinus. Next base: position 16,699 of record JADBJO010023509.1, read on the forward strand.
CACACACACACACATAAAATGATAGTAATGGCACAACCAATGTTAGGTAGGTATCAAGGTCTGATCAGTGCGTTGGGATAGATGGTAATAAAGTCAGACATTGCTAAGTCGTAGCCATGAGGACCCCTCTTCTTAAATTTCTACTCCTCTTTAGTTATTCAATGATTAATCCATCCAGCGTGAAATCATGCGCAGTGTGGTTTCAAAACTTAGTGGGTGTGGTAGGTAGCGTAGACGGACTATGACTAGTCGCACGCAGGGACACCTTGATGAAACTGAAACGGAACTTACTTGGAGGACTTTCTGACAGTGTGCGTCGTGGGACCGGGTTAAAGCGTATTCTTCATTGTGGAAATTGTTCAGTATTAAGACAAAAAAATGGTCCATCAAATAAACAGGCTTACAATGCATTTTTTTATCTCTTGGTCAGATCTAACAAAATATGAAAATGTAACATCCATTGTGCAAAGGATTGGCCTGCCTGCACACTGCACAGTCCTGCATTGGCAAATCTGATCACTTACATTGTTTAAAGCGAGATATACCCGTCTCTGTCTCAAGTCCTGGCATCAGGGGGTCAGTTCTGACATTACATGGGCAGTTGACTTATCTTAGAGTCTCAGGGAATCTTACCAAGTAGCGTTTCCTAGCGTATGTCCTTACAGTGTGTTTGTGTTTTTTTAAACTCGATCTCAATCTTACAACTAGAAGAAACAGTGGAGATCGATGTTCATGTAGTTAAAGTCAACATTCAAAGGATACAGATCGTGTGACTCCACCCACCTGGGACGGTGACTTGAACTCCTCCACTGGGAAAGCCTGGTTGAAAACGGGGCCCGTCGTCAACACAGTCAAAGCCAAGCCACCGAGAGTATCAGAAAGACACCCTTCACTGATGACAATGACAAACAGAGACTAGTTCTCGACCTCACAGTCTTGGAATGCAAACTACTGTGTTGCTGAAATGTCACGTACTGAACAAAACACCCGTCCTGTAGACACATTCTACCCTGTCTCACTCCGGGACTCTGACTCCTGTCGATCGATCCTTAGAAAAACCTGAACCATCGTCTTGGCTTATCTCGTCGTCACGTACGGGGTTTTTATCTCGTCGTCACGTGGTTTAACAAATGTCAGACACTCACACTAACCTTCCTTTTCAGATGGTGCCATGACTTATCCAATGAAGGTTTTGTGGTCACACACCGTCGCGTGTTCCCGAAGGATGGAAGGTTAGTCCCTGGGGTCAAGAACAAAGGTCCAGCTGAGCTGTTACGAGTCGAAATTTTCGAAGGCCTCTTCTAACCAGTAGAGGATGTTGTCACCATGTTCAGTGGGTGGAGAAGAAAATAATGGCTGAATTAATAATTAGAAAGGTTTTCTTTGTTTACTTACAGCCCCTAACAGACATCTCTTTGTTTATACATGAGGGATGAAGTGTGGACAATGGACACAATCTGAATTAGAAACTGACTTCGAATTTGCTTTTTTTTTTTTTCTTTTAGTTCCCGAACACCACCCCACAAAAATCCCAATAACCATTTTCTTCCAAACTGAAACAAATCTAACTCACATATAATGAATTACGAAACTCGTACTCATAGAATTTACGATAATGAAAGTGTAGAACATAAAACATATTAACAATTATTCACGTATGTTTTGTCAAATAAACAATCAAACAGTTGTAAACAACTTTCAGAAACTACAACAGGACACGATTCTTGGTTTTTTAAAAGTGCACAGAAGAAGACAGAAACAACACGGGACCCCAACCCCTCCCAAAAAGGCCATCGCTATAGGTCTTTGCATGCCTATGAATAAAAAAAAAAATATTGTTTACTGCGGTTTTTTTTTTTAAAACTGAATGCTGACACGCCATCATGTCACAAAATGCCAGGGACACCCGACACTGCCGTAACACCACACGGAGCCCATTTTTCCAGCTTCCATATCGAGAGCTTTCAGCTTTCTTTGCTTTTCTTTTTTTTCTTTTTGTCTCTCTTTTTTTTTTTTTTAATCTCTGTCTCGGACATTTCTACATATTGTATATAGACGGTTGGCCCAGGGATTCACCATATGGAGGATAGGAAAGGTTTGGGATGGAATGGGGTATTCAAGCTGTGTTATTCGACTGTTTATGTCAAGAGGGAGACAAAAAAGAGGATAAAGAAAAAAGCAAAAAGAGGAGAAAAAGAGTAAGGATGATAGAGAGATAAAAAAGAAAAGAGGATAAGGAGAGAAAGAAGTAGATTAGTAATGTCTCAGATTGATTATTAAAAACGGCAGGCAGAAAGGCTTTGCCAGTTGTAGTTGTCATCCCTGATGTTGTAGGAGAGAGAGAGAGAGGGTGAGAGACCGAGAGAGACTAAGGTGAGAGCGAGAGAGAGGGAGAGAGAGAGAGAGGGGGGGGGGGGTGGTGGTGGTTGGGGATGGATAGTGTGTGTGTGTGTGTGTGTGTGGGTGTGTGTGTGTGTGTGGTGTGTGTGGTGTGTGTGTGGTGCGGGGCTCTTTTTGGAGGGGAAAGCTCGTGGAAAAGCTATGGTGCGTTATAGCCTGTGCAAAATTTCTTCCATATGTTTTTGATGACGTTTCGTAAGACAATATGTCTTACACACACATACCGCGCGCGCGCGCATACCACAAACAAACATGTGTGGGTGTGGTGGGTGTGATGGTGCGTTGTGTGTGTGTGTGTGTGTGTGGTGTGTGGTTGTGTGTGTGTGTGTGGTGTGTTTGTTTGTGGTTTATATTTATATGATTCCTTGCATTCTTCAACCTGATACCTATTTATTTTTTCCTCCTCACCTCCCTCCTCCAAAATTATCTCTCCTCCTTCCTCCTCCGTCATACAGCCTACCTTATCATCCTACTCTCTATTTCTAATATTCTATACTAACAACATATACCAAATTCCATCCTCCCACCACTAATCCTTCCTCAATCGACATCTAATCTTAACGTACCCATTTGTTCCTCCTCTTATCCCTGGCATTTCTTCTGTGGCATTCTGGTTATTGTTCCTATTCTTATTTGTCTTCATTCTTCGTGTTGATTCTGTATTCTTAATTCTTTATCTTCTTATTCTTCTTCACCCTTCTCTTCAATCTGTCTTCTTCTTCTCTCATAGTCCATCACCATCTCCTCACCTTCCGCCTTCCTCCTGCTCGATCCTACTCCTCCTACTCCTCCAACCTCCTCCTCCTCAAACCTCACCCCCCCACCAGACGTCCCCACTCAGACCACCAAGACATGTGGCCTTCTTCATCCTCAAACTTCTCCTCATTCTCCTCCCTCCTACCCTCCTCATCTATGTTTCCTACTTCTTTTAAATTCGTTAAGGCGCTTATTTTAAGGGGCCTAGCGGTGTAGTTGTGGGCCGGGTGGTGGAGGTAAGCTTGGGATGGGATATCTAATCCTCTTAACCTCCCACTGCTTCTCTATAATTTCTTATCCCAACCCCTCAACTCTTCCATTTCCTTCCCATCCCTGCTACGCCCCCCCCCCCCCCCCCCCCACACACACATATACACACACACAGAGGCACACACACTCAAACACGCACACGCGAGCGCGCGCGCGCAAGAAGGAGGGAAAGAAAGAGAAGAAATAAAAGACGACGACGACGACACAGAAGAAGAAGGAGGAGGAGGAGGGAGGAGGTGGAGGAGGAGGAGGAGGAGGAGGGAGGAGGAGGAGGAGGAGGAGGAGGAAGAGAAGCAGAAGAGAAGAAGAAGAAGATGAGTGATGATGGTGGTGGTGGTGTGGTGGTGGTGGTGGTTGGTGGGTTGTGTGGTGGTGGTGGTGATGAGGAGGCGTAGGAGGAGGAGGAGGGAGGAGGAGGAGGAAAGGAGGAGAAAAAAGTAAAAGGAGGGAGGGGGAAGGAGGAGGAGAAGAAGGAGAAAAAAGAAAAAGGAGGAGGAGAGGGGAAGAGAAGAAGGAGGAGGAGGGGGAGGAGGGAGGAAAAAAAAAAAAAGGAGGAGCAGGGGAGAGGAGGGGAAAGGAAAAGAATAAAGTAGGAGGGTAGGGGGGTTTAAAAGGGGAGGAAGGGAGAGGAAGAAGGAGGAGTGGCACGGGAGAGGTAAAGACTAAATGAGGAAGTTGCATGATGTTGATCATGACAATGATGATGGGGATGAGGAAGGAGCAAGGAGGACAAGGAGAGTGAGAAGAATTATGAGGGGGGGAGTGACAAAGTGGGAGTGGACAGGAGGAAATGGATATTATACTACAGGAACAAACTGTTGCTGGAGACCATGGTCAGAAAACAGGGGGATGACATGACAACTTGCACGAGCTAAGGCACAACGGCTTCCCGGACACTCTACCCGCTCCCCAAAGCTTCTCCTCTCTCTCCTCTCTCCTCTCTCTCTCTCTCGCTCTCTCTCTCCTCTCTTTCTCTCTCTCTCTCAACACACACCACACAACACACACACACACACACACACCATATGCACGCACGTGCACGCACACACACGCGCACACACAACACACACACCCAACACACAACAACACAACACACACACCACAAACACACACAACACACACACCACACACACACACACACAAAAAACACACACACCACACACATCCTCCACCTAACCCCGCGCCCTTCCCTGCCTGCCTTCCCTAGTCCTCCCTATGTACGGTCGACAATAGTTAAGATACACTTTCTTGTTGCTGTTTACTACTTTATGAAGAAATTCCCCACCAACTACAACTCCCACCTCTAACACCTCTCCCTTCCTCTCTCTCTCTCTCCCTCGGTCTGTCTGTCTGTCTGCCTCTCTCTCTCTTTCTCTCTCTGTCTGTCCGTCTGTCTGTCTGTCTGTCTCTCTTCTCTCTCTCTCTCTCTCTCTCTCTCGGTCTCTCCTCTCTCTCTCTCTGAGGGGCAACAGGGATGGGGGGGGGGGGGAGGGCACACTTGCGGTTGTCAAATTGTAAATGCCTGCTGACGGGAGCTCTGCATTTAGGCCTAAACCCTCATTTTCTGTTACCCACGCTTTTCTGCTGGATCTTGAAATGTGATAGTTGTGACCATTGTCAGAGGCAGCTTTGTCATTTGGGCAGTTTGTGGAGGCTTCGTGCCTGTGTTTGTTTCTTTTATGCGGTGTCGTGTGATGTAGAGGGAATCGTTGTTAGTTTGGACATTAGGCTGCAAGACGGTGGCACAGAAGGATTTATCCTGGCGTCTTTGTACCTCGGAGTGTGTACGATGTAGAACTGAAACCTGGGAACTGGACCCGTTGGGAAGACGGAGAACTTGCTACAGACGCGCCTATCATCCGCAAACGGTGGTTCTACTGGATCGTCATCTAAACTCCACTGCGATCCGGGTGAAACGATGAAAGACATCTTGGCCTCTCTTCATGATTTGAGGTTGTAAGATGGTGGGTTGCAGAAAGATGTGAAAAGGTGTGAAAGACATGTGTGCAGGACTGCATGATGATGATGTGGCTTCCTAAAGAGATGAAGTGAGAGAACTGAAACTTGAAAACAAACGTTTTTAAAAGATGAAAACCAAACTGTATTCACGGCTGGAAACGTTAGAACGCAAAGCAGGCGATTTGAAGGGACATTTTAAAAGGAAGAAGATAATCTTGTACGGGATTCTGAGACGTGAGAATGAAACCAGAGAAGAGTGTAATGGATTGCTTAAAGAGCTGTTTGAGTGACGAACTACAGCTGTCCCATGACATTGAATTTGACCGGCTTCATCGTACAAATGGGAACCATTACTCTCCTATGATAGGACGATGTGCATTTTATAAAGATAAAGAAATTGTACTCAGTGCCTGACGTAAACTGTGGGGGGAGTAGGATCTTCACATGTGAAGATTTTTTCTCCACGGGTGAGGGACATAGGGAGGAAACTGGCTTCACACTGAAAAGAAGGCTAGAAAAGAGAAGAGAAAAAGAGCTTCAATGGTTTTCGGGCACTTAAACATAGATGGAAAGAAGTTTTATTTGGATTCTAATCAAAAGTTAAAAACCAGTGACATAACAATCCGGTCGGCCTCATTTCAAAAAACCATTTACACCATGTCTCACTTCAGGAAGAATCATTTAAAGTCTTGTTTTTCAAATGTTTCACTGGGAACAGGCAAATTCCAGTCACCGTTTCTGCCCCCTCACTTTCGCGTGCAAATGTATATGCATCACCGAGTCGTGACGCAGCGAGTGACACTGCTGCCGTGCTGTCATTGCCGTTTGACGGCAGTGTTCATCCAAAACCGTGACATCTCACCTGTGACCTTTTGTCAGTCATGTCAACTTTGCTGCTTGTTGACAATTCTAGAGATTTTCTCAGTAGCATTGTTGGTGAAAACGAACGCAATGAAAAGGTCTTTCCATGTCATTCCTTTCTGGAAACAAAGTATTAATTCTTAGGTTGATGAATCATGTTTTGTAAATCCAAGTCGTTCATTGACAGGAAAACTGAAAAAAAAAAAAACATGCAATGTGTGAGTGAACGTGAGCATGAAGAGAAGGTTCATATTTCATCAAAGGTGCGTGTTATTTTTACGTTGGAATAGAAAATGGTATACTGTAAAAGTTAAAAGATCAAAATTTAATCAGTAACATTTTGTCTTTTGATTTTAAATGCATTGTTGGAAATTTTATTAATGACTTCCACGCTATTATTTTCAGTAATCACAAAGTCTTTTGTAAATCAGCGATTCGGTTTACAAGGTAGAAGGTCGGAGAGGATAATTTGTTTTAATAAAACATGAATTGCTAAAACATGCACGATAAATTGATAGCGACTGTAATTATACCATGATGTTTCTTATTTCCAAATGTGTTTTAGGTTTGCCGAAGGATGTCATGCACATTTTGTACGTACGTACCACCAGATAATTCTTAGAATTGACAATAACATTAGTGTGTTTGAAAATACTATTGTTGATAAGATTTTACATTTCCCTGGAGTGTATCTGTTACAAAATGGGGACTTAAATTGTAGAACAGGTAATCTTGGCCCCAGGTATGTCTGTCGATATGTTACCATGCTAATTATTCTCAAATCAAACGTTCTGCATGCTATGGTAACAGATGCTTCCAAGACAACATACTGAATAAGTATGGAAAGTTTCTATCGAATATGTGTACAGACTTTGAGAGTTGTATTATGAGTGGTGTGTTGTGAGTGGTGTGTGTAAAGGCGATTCTGATACAGGAAATAGCTTCAATGGACTATGGAATGATGTCAATTGAATTGTTATATGTCATCGATGTAGTTTAGTCTAAATACAGCATTGATTTTGAGGATCTGCCTTGGAACTGGTCTTTTTATTCTATGCAAATGGTTAATAATGCACACAGGCAAGAGGACGCCCACTTCAATGAGAGAATTTCGGTGGGAAGGTGCTAAAGATCCCGATAAAGCTAGTATTTTTCAGAGTCAGATGAAGTATGAAGACCCAGAGCAATCATTGAATACAGCTATTTGTTTGATAAGGGAAGATATAAATGCAATCCTGAGGGTGTTTAATGATTGTATTCTAAAGCAAGCAGAAGAAAGTATGAAAAAGAAAACAAGAATAAACTCAAGTGATAGGAACAACTCATGGTTTGATCAAGAATGTCAAGCGACTAACATTTACAGAAACTTTTAAGAGTGTTTCGTAGAACCTTAAATGAAGAAGACTGTTTTAAATGTTTAAAGACCCGACGAGAATATTTAAAAATTAGTGCAAGAAAAGCAAAAAGAGCATAATAAATCTTCACAGAATAACTTGATTACTTCAGTTCATAGTCAAAAGGAGTTTTTAACAAAATGTAAATAAGACTTCTCAAAAGACATCCTATGCACCCATTAGCATTTCCACTGAAAAAGTGGCACCAGCATTTCTACTGGAGATAGATGTAGACAGGGAAAAACAGATACAGAAGAAACTGACGAAGCACACTATTTTGTCAGTTCCATTTCTACAACGGAGGTTTGTTAGTGATAAAAAAAAGCCCCTAAATAATGGAAAGTGCTGGTTCCGAAGGGTTTAATTGGATAATGAGGTGTGGCATTTTCATTGATTTCTTTTGATATTTCCAATGCTGTCTTTGATAAAGAACTTTATCTAGAAAACTGGACTGAATCTACCATAATTCCACTATTTAAGAAAGGCGCAGTAAATGATCCTGATAATTACGGAGGGGTTTGACTTTCAGATAAAAGTAACAAATTGTACAGTTTTATCATTCGCGACAGGCTACAGAAATGGGACTAGCATAATAGCATTACTGGTGAATATCAAGCCGATGTAACGTCCAATTTCGTTCCCCTCTCGCGCAGGTCCCCCGGAGGACCTAATGGTGTCCCAGATCGACCCCCGGGGGACCTACTGGTGACCTAGATCGTCCCCCAGGGGACGAATATGTGTCCTGAATCGTCCCCGGGGAAATTCTGGGCAGTTCCCCCCCCCCCCCCCCCCCCTTTCCCCGTGCTGTTGTGGTCCCCCCTGAATTCACCATCATGCCTATCCAGAAGCCTCCTCCCCCATAGTACTCCTGTAGGTGCACGTATGTCTCTGTCTGTCTGTCTGTCTGTCTGTCCGTCTGTCTGTCTTCTGTCCGTCCTCTGTTTCTATCTGTCTGTCTGTCTGTCTGTCTGTCTGTCTCTTCTCTCTCTCTCTCTTTGTCTCTCTCTTTGTCTCTCTCTCGCTCTGTCTCTCTCTGTGTCTCTCTGTCTGTCCGTCTTTGTCTGTCCGTCTGTCTGTCTGTCCGTCTGTCCGTCTCTCTCTCTCTCTCTCTCTCTCTCTCTCTCTCTCTCTCTCTCTCTCTCTTCGTCTCTCTCACTCTGTCTCTCTCTCTCTCTCTGTCTCTCTCTACCACCCCTTCTCTGTATGTCTCCGTCTGTCCGTCTGTCGTCTGTCTCTCTCTCTCTCTCTCTCTCTCTCTCTCTCTCTCTCTCTCTCTCTCCCCTCCCTCCCTCCCTCCGCCCCGCCCCCCCTCCCCTCTCTGTATCTGTCCGCAACTGTCACGTGGGTGTGTGTGTGTGTGTGTGTGTGTGTGTGTGTGTGTGTGTGTGCCAGAAAGTAATGAGAAATCGAAAAGCATGCATACACACATACGCGCACGCACGAACACACAAACACTCACACACACACACACACACACACACAAACACACACACACACACAACAACACACACACACACACACACACACTCAAACACTCTTTCTCTCTTTCTCTCTCATTCTCTCTCTCTCTCTCTCTCTCTCTCTCTCGCTCGCTCTCTCACTCGCAACGCTCTCACACACACACACACACACACACACACACACACACACACACATACAGAGAGAGATAAAGAGACAGACAGACAGACAGACAATGAAAGAGAGAGAGAAAGAGACAAACAGAGCGAGAGAGAAAGAAAGAGAGACAGAGACAGACAGAGAACGGGGTGGGAGAGAGAGACAAAGAGAGAGACAGACAGACAGACAGAGAGAGAGAGACAGAGTGAGAGACAGACAGACAGAGAGAGAGAGGAACAGAGACACTGACACGGAGATAGAGACAGAGAGACGGACACAGAGAGAGAGAGAGAGGAGGGAGAGAGAGAGAGAGAGAGAGACGTGCACCTACAAGAGTACTACAGGGGAAGGGTTGGGGAACCTTCTGGGACAGGCATGATGGTGAAATTCAGGGGTGAGCAGACAGACACGGGGGAGTGGGGGGGGATGGGGCGGGGGTAGGTGGGGAACGGCCCAGGATAATTCCCCGAGGGACGATCAGGACACCAGTAGGTCCCCAAGGGGA
>JADBJO010023510.1:0-25000 GCA_016801955.1 Conus betulinus
TGAAACCCTTGTCCTCACATGACACTGTATCTTTGGACCCAGATGCTGTGCTGAACTTACAAAGGACGGATCCAACCCTGAATACTGTGCGAGAGTTAGTGGGCAAGCCCCCAAAGACGTTTCACAACAGTTCGACCCAGTTTGTAAAACGTCGTGGCCTGATACATAGGCGTTACACTACGCCTACTATGACTTCCTCTCAGCTGGTTGTGCCCAAGGCTCTTCAAAATACTGTGCTGCGGTTGGGCCATGATACACCCATGGTCGGTCACCTTGGTGCACGCCGACTCTCGAGCGAGTCCAACATGACTTTTACTGGCCAGGTATAACACAGGATGTCAGGAAATATTGCCGCACATGTGATATCTGCCAGAGAACTACTCCAAGGGCCGCAATGTTAGAGTCCCCCTCGGATCTGTACCTCTCGTCACTACACCTTTCAACAAAGTCGGAGTCGACTTGATTGGACCAATTAGCCCACCTTCAGAAAGGGGTCACAGATATGTATTGGTCATGGTGGACTATGCGACACAGTATCCGGAGGCTACCCCTCTCAAGAAAATCGATGCCGTAACCGTTGCGGATGCACTCTGGGAGATGTGGACCCGGACAGGTGTCCCTGACAAGGTGCTTTCAGACCAGGGGACCCAATTCCTTTCGGAAGTAATGTCCGAAGTGTACAAGCTCCTTCGTATACATCGGGAGACCACCACCCCGTACCACGCTCAGGCCAACGGGTTGGTCGAGCGATTCAACGGCACCCTCAAGCAGATGCTTTGCAAACTAGCGCAGGAACAACCTAGAGAGTGGGATCGATTTATTCCAGGGTTACTGTTCGCATATCGGGAAGTCCCTCAGGGAGCCTTGGTTTTTTCTCCATTTGAACTCCTGTACGGGCGAACTGTCAAGGGCCCCATGTCCATACTCCGAAATCAGTGGACCCGAGAAGCTACTCCTGATGAACTGCAGACGCAAGCCGAGTATGTGCTTGAACTGAAAGAACGGATCACCTCCACCTGCGAGCTGGCTCAACAAAACCTTGCACAAGCCCAGAAGCGATACAAGAGCTTCTACGTCAAAAATGGTTTGAGCCAGGTGATGAGGTTCTCCTGCTTCTACTGTTGCACCATAACAAGTTGCAATTGTCTTGGCAGGGTCCCTTTAAAGTGTTAGAACGCATTGGAGATTGGAATTACCTTATACAGACCAGGGAAGAGGCCTACTGCCAGTTGCCTACGCCAGTAAAAAGTTGGTAGGAGCTGAACTGAAATACCATACTATCGAACAAGAATGTCTCGCTGTGGTTTGGGCAACTTGGCGCTTTTACCCATACCTATACGGACGAGAATTTGTCCTAGAAACCGATCATCACCCTCTGCAACCTACCTCCATCGCATCCGCCCAGTTAGTCGTCGCCTCATGGGCTGGGCCATTGAGCTCCAGAGTTTGGAGTTCACATTTCGACATATTCCTGGTAAAAACAATGTCGAAGCTGACTACCTCAGTCGGATGTCATGAGAAAAGTTTTTTTTCTGTCTGGAGAGCAGTTCGTGCAGTTCGTCTTACTGACAAGGACGAAGGGATTTTTACAATTGTGTATATTTGGCAGTAACATACCCTTAGTATAAATAATTTGCTTCACTTTCATCCGGTAGGTTGCGGGGGCTGCAGCAAACTGTGCCTCGGTGGCACAGTCTTTTTCAGTGGGGGGTATTGTCACGGATGGTCGCCAGCCTACTCAGCCTTGCTTTAGCAGTGTGAAACCACCCTTAGCAGTGTCTGCTGGTTTCACACGAGACTGTCACCATTTGGCTGTCAGTGGAAGGGCTTGGCGTGCTGTCTGTGTATTTTTTTAATTTTTTTTTTTTTTTTTTCCTGCATCCCCACTGCTTTTCTTTTCCACTTCTTGTAGTTGGGTGACAGGAGTGTGGCTGAGCGTTTTGTGCTGCCTGCACGTGTTTTTCGTTATGTTTGTGTGTCAGTACAGTTTAACTCTGGCGGAGAGGTGGTGTTCACGGGTTCAGGGTTGGAGGAAGGAGGCAAGAGAGTGAAGTGGCACTCGATTTTCAACGTTGAGTCGAGTGGGATCGCTGTCCCAGTGCAGTGGGGTTACTTTTGTCTGCTTCAGTGCAGATCAGCGGCTGGTCCTTAACCTTTTTTGGGTTGGAGGAAACCGCTGCGTTTTGGGGGAATCTCTATTCCCAACCACTGGCACATCTTCCCTTTGGTCGCCCCAGACCGGTTTTTCCCTTGGTGGGGAACGGCTGAACAGCCCCTGGGTTCTTCGCTGGGCCAGGAGCTGACCAGCATATCTACCTCTTCATCTCCCCCTTTCACCCGCCGTTTTGGTGAGTTTCGTACTCGGTTATTTAGGCAAGGGGGGGGGTTTTTTTTTTTTTTTTTTTTTTTTTTTTTTTTTTTACAAGTTTAATTCATGTTTAGAACATTCTCTTATAGTTCTTGTGTGTTGTTACCTTTACTGGTAACGTTTTCCTTAGATACAAATTCTCCCGTTTTATTAGGTTTCCTAGGCACCTTTGGAAAAGGTACAAACCTTGGTGACCAAGTCAAGTTTTTTGCACTCCTACGTAGCCAGGAATCCAGTCAGAAGGGGTCTTAATTTGTCTTTGGGGAGAAATTCGTCTGTTTTTGGTTAGTTTTAAGGTTCTAAGACTGGGTTCCTTATTCATATGTCTATATTGTCTATTCTTTCCTTCTCTTATAGTTAGCTGTCTTTGATTGACAAACACTCGGACGAACGCATCACGCTAATTGGAGTGCCTGTGTGACTAAGATTAAGTCGGAAAATAAGGGTCTCCTATCCCCGACGCCCGCTTTGGACTCGTCCCGTCGTGTTTATCTGTTTTTGTTAGCCCTCTGTCTTTGTGTCATAATTTGTATTGTTTTAAGAATAATTTCGGTACTTTTTATCCCATTGTGAGAAAGGGATGAGATGTTTGATAGTGTTTTCCTGTATAATCATGTATATAAAACAAATGGGTAGACTTGATCAAATAGAGTCCCCGTTCATGGTACACACACATGCGCGCATGCACACCCAGACACACCCTGATAATTTGCCCTGTACACGTATTGATCGTCGCTGCAGGGCGTTGACCCTGTCTTGTCAGAAGGCCGGATCCACCTCTGGACACCCCTGGAGGTCTGTCACGTCCACCCCTCCCGTCTTCTAGAACTGACGACGTGGGACCGGGACTTCCTCAACGCTACTGTTCTGGCTGATCCGTGTGGCCCTGGATGTGGGACAATTTAGAGCTGACCGTGCGTCGCAGGAACTCAGACTTGGGTGATGTCTAAGTGTATTCGTGCTTGTGTTGTGTTGCCGTGGACGTGGGACTGAATAGGAGTGAATTTATGCAGGCTGGCATGGTTGACGAGGAAATGGTGAAGTCTGGCTGTTTGGAGTGACTGAGTGGAAATGGTTGTGATTGCTTTGGTGGTGTGAAGGTTTTTTGACCTGTCTTGAATCTTATTTAGTCTGTCTCTCCTCTATCGTTCTTCTTTCATTATGAAATTCTTTAATTAGTTGGGCTGGTAGTGGGAGTCCCGGGGGGAAGGAGGTTTTGCTTTTTTTGGGCTTTTGGGTTATTTTGTTCCATAGGTAACTTAGAACTGATAGGTTCTTTCCCCTCTTCTTTACCATTCTATTCTACTTGGTCTCTCCTCTGTCTTCAGTCTTCTTTGGTTAGGCCTCTCTCCCCATATGGAATGAATGAGTATTGTCGATTTATAATTAATAAACTGTTATTGTCTTTGTAAATCCTTGGGTGGTCTGGTTGAGTGAGTGTTTGGGTGTTTGCTATCAGTTATTGCCAGTGTCGAATTTTCCCTTTGTCTTTCCCTCCCTACCACGTCTCGCTCATTTTTTTTTATCCTCCAGTTTTCATTCAACGCCTTCTTTCTTGCGCTGAACACAGAAGCGATCAAAGCTAAGTGCATTTTCGTTATTTGTTACATGTTTGTTGCACATGAAGAAGACCTAAGAGGTCGAAACGCGTTGTGGTTTGTCTTGTGACTCGTTTGTCCACGTTTCTCTGGGCGGTTCGCTGACATTTGTTTGGGATACATTCATTTAAAACAATTCTGCAATGGGAAGGCACCCACAGAAAGTTATGCTAGTGCCTTTCAGTGATAAAAGGTGTACAGTGTGTTTAATTTCAGTTACCAATTCCGCTTGCATTTTCTGCTTTAAATATTTAAAAGCCTGTAAGACTGATTTAGCATCAACAGATAATAAAATTTGAAATATGTTTTCTTTTCGGAAAACGCAAAATATAATTTAGGGCCTTCAACATTGCTACTGACTTAGCAGTAAGCATACAAGCATCTTCACATATGTGAAATAGTTCTCTACTTTTAAAGCTGGTATAAAGAAGGCAGCTCCTATTTCTCTGTTCACAAATGCAGACCCATCAGTATAAATCTTTAAATGTTCAGATTACATGTTATCAATATGGGAGCAGACGAGACTTAAAAAAAAAAAAAGGTTAGGTGAATCATTTTTGTTTATTTATTTATTCATTTCTTTCATTCTTTCTTTCTTTTTTTGATAAGTTTGTTTGATCTTTGCCAAGTTTTAGATTGTTCATCTTCTATGTAGATATAGGTGAGTATGAAGGTTATGTTGCTATTTCATTTCTGTCTAATTTGATTTTTTGAAAAGATCTGAAGTAAATGTGTCAATTTTTAATGATTGGATGGATTTAGCTGCTTTTGCGAAATGAAGATCGGACCTTATACAGACTTCAGCTCTGTGAAATTTTCGAACGAGGAACTTCGTAAAGCATATTTGGCAGCGTAGAGAGCTCTTAAGTCATCAAGATGTAAAATACCCGCTTCGTTATAAGTCCCTAAATTTGAGCCATGAAATGGAATCCTAGGGAAAGTTTACAGACTTTGCAGTCAACATTTTGTATTTTTGTTCACAGATCTTGTGGAGCACTGAAAAATATATCCTGGGCATACGTCAGTTTGGAACGCACAAGTGACGTTGATAGTAATGTTAGTGTGTGTGCGCGCGCGCGCGCGCGCGCGCGCGCGCGCGCGCGTGTGTGTGTGTGTGTGTGTGTGTGTGTGTGTGTGTGTGCGTGTGTGTGTGCGTGTGCGTGCGTGCGTGCGTGCGTGGTGCGTGCGTGCGTGCGTGCGTGTGTGTGTGTGTGTATCTGTCTGTCTGTCTGTGTGCGTGCTCTCTTTACGAAAAGAATTATCTTCTTTTGCTCATCCTCTAGATATTTGAACAGATACAAAAGGTGTCCATTGTGTTAATAATACTCGCTCATGTCTTTCATTTCATTTCATGTCTTTCATTTCATTTCTCCTCTTTCCTGCGCATAAATGAGAGAGAGAGAGAGAGAATTCAATATTTATTTTCCGCTGTATAGGCCAAGTGACAAATTAAAGAGAGCAGAGAGAGAGAGAGAGAGAGAAAAGTAAGATATAACAAGATTTATTTTCCGCTGTATAGGCCAAGTGACAAATTAAAGATGAGCACACTGACATTTGGGATGCTTGATAAATTTACAAAAGTAAGATATAACTGCTATAATCAGCCTACTGGCAAGCATTGGTTCATCTAGAAGTTCAATAGAACGTTCATGGCATTTAAAGTTTCTATGACGTATGCCTGCCAAGGTTGTAGAGACATCGTTTGTCGTAAACAAAATTGTGTGTGTGTGTGTGTGTGTGTGTGTGTGTGTGTGTGTGTGTGTGTGTGTGCGTGTGTGTGTGTGTGTGTGTGTGTGTGTGTGTGTGTGTGTGTGTGTGTGTGTGTGTGTGTGTGTGTGTGTGTGTGTGAGAGAGAGAGAGAGAGAGAGAGAGAGAGAATTGTTTTTCCTGTCCAGGGCATACGACATGTTACAGCTAAACACACTGACATTTTGGATAGTTGATAGTATTTACAACAATAATATGCAACTGCTAGGATTAACCTTACAAGCAAATAGTGGCCCAACTACATGCTTAAGCGAACGTTAATGGATTGTATTTGTTTGGTAAATATATACTTTCGAAGGTCATAAAGACATCGTTCCTTGTTTTGAGAGAAGTGTCAGACACTTCAGACATGATTTTATTGACAATGGACCACGTATGGCCTTTATGCGAAGGGGTGTACATCAATATTTGCAGTGCCGAAAAAAAAAATAGTGCAAAGAAAACAGTTACGTTGTACCTCAGTACGTAAATATGAATGCTAGGACTCGAAGCTGTGTAATAGAAAAAGAAAAGTACGTACTTTTTCATAATTGAAAATGACATTCATAAGGACTATGGAATTTTTTAAACAACATAACCATTCACACAAGTGTCACACACAGGCATTCATATTCACCGTCGTTAATCATTCTCGTTCGACCACTTTAAGCAGGAACGTCAATCTCACCATTATCCATAGTAGTGAAGAGAACGAAAACGTTTTTGAATAAGGCCATCAAGCTGCGTAAGGTACTTGGGAAAAAAAAAAAAAAAAAAAAAACTCAGTAGTAGTAGTAGTAGTAGTAGCAGCAGCAGTAGCAGTAGCAGTAGTAGTAGTAAGAAGACAGACAGACAAACAGGTAGACAGACAGACAGACAGACAGACAGAGACAAGAAAGACACAGACACAGAGAGGCATACCAGCATTGTCGTTATCATTGTTTTCGTTTTCAGCTGACGCTGCTGTAGCAGTCACCACCATGGCGGAAAAGAGGAGCAGCAGAACAAAGACACACTTCATGTCCATGGTTCTGAAAGGACACACAGACCATGTGATGCCATGTTAGTGATACACACCGCGTCATGCTATGTTAGTGATACACACCACGTGATGCTATGTTAGTGACACATACCATGTGATGCTATGTTAGTGATACACACCATGTGATGCTATGTTAGTGACACACACCATGTGAGGCTATGTATGTTAGTGATGCACACCACGTGATGCTATGTTAGTGATACACACCACGTGATGCGATGTTAGTGATACACACCACGTGATGCGATGTTAGTGATACACACCACGTGATGCTATATTAGTGATACACACCACGTGATGCTATGTTAGTGATACACACCACGTGATGCTATGTTAGTGATGCACACCACGTGATGTACACCATGTGATGCTATGTTAGTGATATACACCATGTGATGCTATGTTAGTGATACACACCATGTGATGTACACCATGTGATGCTATGTTAGTGATACACACCATGTGGTGTATACCATGCGATGCTATGTTAGTGATACACACCATGTGATGCTATGTTAGTGATACACACCATGGCTGCTGCTATATCAGTGATGCACACCATGTGATAATATATTGATGATACATATTGTTTTTCTGATAAATACAAAGTTTCGGTGAAACAACACAATATGATGTTAGGTGTTGGTGACACAGGTTATGGTCATGGTCCCTGAAATGAATCATGGGCAGCGCTGATCGTGTGGATACGTCTTCTATGGTCATGGATCTGTGAAACACAGTGGGATGTTTTATTGCAATACACACGTTTGCTACGGTTTCGGAGGAGACGACATCATGACAGCAGTCTTTTCTGGTCTACATAGACGTCGTTATCAAAGTTGTGGATTATATTGTCACCATCACAGACTTTACACAGCAGGGACATTGTGACCATGATCGACGAAAACCAAACCAGACTTCACCTATATAGTGTTTACCTCTGTTCCGTTGTGATGACATCAACAATACTGGCAAAGAGAAGTCAAGGAAGGTCCAATAACACGTTTTTCGTTTTGGCCTCCACCCACTCCACTTTCCTCACCCTTTCCCCTTCACTTCCCTCTCCGAACTCTCCAGCCTCGCAAATTGTTACCTTTTACTGACGAAATCATGACGTTGTCGCATGATTTATAGGTATTTCTTTATAAGGTATATATGCAAAACAGTTGACATTCCAAATATAGCCATTCCCTGAAAACTAGGCCAAAAATCGAGTGTGCTCAGATATACTGTGACAGTCAACGGATGCCCAGGACATAAAAAACTCTCTCTCTGTCTCTGTCTCTGTCTCTCTGACTGTCTGTCTGTCTGTCTGTCTCTGTCTGTCTGTCTCTCTCTCTCTCTCTCTCTCTCTCTCTCTCTCTCTCTCTCTCTCTCTCTCTCTCTCTCTCTCTCTCTCTCTCTCTCTCTCTCTCTCTCTCTCTCCATGATTTCAACTAACCTGTACCTGTGTTCAAAGTGCCCAATGATGTGGCTCCATAAACCTCCGAGATGTAACTACTCAGGCCTCATGTCGACTAGGCGCTAACAACTGCAATCCATTGTACCGCCTAAACGGATGGGTCAGCATGTTCAGAGCTAGCTTTGCATTTTCAGGTATATCCGTCTGGAACTCTGTTCCCAAAATCTAAAATGGTGGTGGTCACTGTCCTTTAAAAAAAATAAACAAAACAAAAACAAGAAATGCAGATACACTCTATCATTGAAGTACCTGCAGAGGTCAAAGTATCTTACAATAAATAAATACATTTTCAACAATACTAGATGCAATCGTTATAACTGCATTCGTAATGTTCATGGATGACATTATTCATTGTCTTTACCTAGCGAGATAACTGCTCTTCTTAGCATATCGGATTTTGTTGATTGCTATAACCATTATCGTCGTCATTCTGATCATGATCACCACCAAATAAAACTAAAATAAACAAATGTATCACTTGCTACAATAAGGCTTATACATTCCCTTTCTGCAAGAGTCCTCATTTTTGAGTGGTAGTTCTGTATGCGATGCGTATCCTTTTATGGTAATTTTACAATATCAGGACAACTTACGGAGCGGCCAGTCCAACCATTACAAAGGCAAAATAGCAGTCAGCATGTAAACTGAAAACAACAGCAACAACAACAACAACAGCAACAGCAGCAGCAACAACAACAACAACGACGACGACGACGACGACGACGACAGAACTGAGCTTGTGGTTATATGTTTTCTTTCATTAAAAAAAAAAAGACAACTCGAGGAGATAAAAAAAATAACTTGAAGATAAATACTGTGGGAACGCCATAACTGCATGATATGTACTGCAAGATATGTACAAGATATGTACACGGCACGTATCCAGAGAGGAGACGAGGTGTCCATTTATTCATTTTTATCTCTTTCTTTTGTTGCCTATCCGTATGTTTTCTCTCAGTCAAACACCACCCTTACTGAACATGCGAAACACCTTATATTCATAACACACACACACACACACACACACACACACACACACACACACACACACAGAGTTACAGTTTCGTTTTACATGTAATTCACTACGACAAAGAAATTTAACTTTGCTCAATGAAAATTGTTCTCGCAGTACTTTGCTTTGCTAATTCAGTTTTAGGATGGAATAATGATCAAAACGGAGGTAAATTAATCGATTACAGCTGGCACTATTTCAAGTCAGTCTGATATTCTAAGAACTTTTAAGTGGATTTATCCACCTCTGTCTGTCTCTCTCTCTCTCTCTCTCTCTCTCTCTCTCTCTCTCTCTCTCTCTCTCTCTCTCTCTCTTGGAAAACTGGCCCCATTTTACTATTTCACACTTATCGTGTGTGGACATTGACATAAAGAATAGATCAAGAAATCAGTGCCTGTCATAGATGTTCCACGTTGCCTGTCATAGATGTTCCACGTTGCCTGTCATAGATGTTCCACGTTGCCTGTCATAGATGTTGACAAAAAAGGAATTCTGACAGGCAAGTGCAGTCAAGGGATGGTGCTGACTTTCTGAGGAAAACTGTATTCGCCACGAACCCAGAAAAGAAATCCAGTGACCAAGTCTTCTATCACTACCCAAATACCACGTCTGAGTTAGAAATAACACGCCCCGAAGTATCATGACAATTCGACCTTAATCTGATCATCAATGTTTACAAGTAAAAACAAAATTACAATAATAATAGAGAAGGTCAATATGCGGATTTTATCCCAAGCCTCTTTATTCTGCCCGCAAAACCCCCTTTAAAAAAATCTCTTCCATTATTTGCCGTTTTTGCTAAAAGTAAACCCTTTACAAAAAAATAATATACCCCCCCCCCCCCCCCCAAAAAAAAAAAAAAAAAAAAAAAAAAAAAATGGAAGAAGTTAATAAGTTAATAAAGTGGGTTTTGCGGGCATCATAAACCTGCTTAAGTTTAAACCCGCATATTGACCTTCTGTCTGGCAACCTCCTCCAAAAAGCAAGTTTTATTAAATAGATTATATATTTAAACATATAATTTATTTGCATTATTTTACAGGCACTGTGTTTGGTGGGACAACCTGCAATTCTTCACGAACAAACGATCTCTTAGGGGCGGGTCTAGAAGAGATAATTTCTCTTAAATGATACACAGGAGGGTTTGTTTTCATATTTTTTTTCAACTTCATACACATCTACACTCCATATAGGGTCTGTGGCTCTAATTCTAACATCGCCCTCTGCCTCTCCAGGAGCATACAAATATCTTACTTTCAGTCCAAATGGCAAGGGTTTTTGCGCGCTCATTCTGTGTGTGCCTTCAGTAATGCTTTTTTTTTTTTAATTTGATTGCCTCCACAGGCTTAAGACCTGTTGCTGTAAATTCTTCGTTATCATGGCACGTAAGACTGCAGGCAATCTACTAACCCATTCTGTGTTGCGAGTCCTATCCATAATCTCTCTGTAATACTGATAGGTAACCAATCGTTCAGCTAAATTCTTGTTGAAGTTTTCTACTAGTGCTTGGGAGTGCTGGTTGCCAGGGATCCTTCTCTTAACTGTAACCTGGTGTTTTAAAAGCAGTTGGTTTACAGCCCCTTTAAGCTCTTTTACATCATCAACCTGAATCAACCTAGGATACTTTAATGGGCCCCTCATGTATATTTGTTGTAAAGCCACAGCCACAACAGTTGAGCTCTTGTCCGCCAAAGGCTCAGCATCTTTGTACCTCGAAGCCATGTCAACAACAATTAGAGCATATTTAAACCTTTTTCTTCTCAATTTGTCATGAGGCAAATACAGCAAGTCCGTCTGATGGGTGTCATTCGGAACTGAGTTAACAAATTTAGGCCTTATAATTCTTTTTGGCGCTGGTAATATATCTGCCAAATTGCTTTTTTTTGAAAGCCAGTCTTTTGCTTCTGATTCAGACACCCCAGCAGCTTTACTCAGTTTAGTAATCGCAATCTTCCTTCCCAATATCCCCTCTGAGAATAATATACTTTGTCCATAAGAAGGACTGTATTTTAATTGTTATTTTTTACACAAGAAAGTGAGCAACAAGATAGCCTGAAGTCATGCCAACTATAATAAAATCTGTCACTGCATCCTTCTGTTCTTCTGATGGTTCATAACAGTCAGAAAGGTCTGGGGGTGGCAATGTTTGAAACTTCTTTCCAGTTACTAAGTAATACTCATTCATTGCGTCATCAACATCTGTAAATGTGCGCTCTGTTCTCTTCACTTTTTATTAATAAAGTTTAAGTGAGCAATCCTCCTCCGTTTCTCATAAGCGTCTTGTGCCTGGTCTAAATCTTCCATAGCCTTGTTATGACGTTCTCTCTCTTCATCTGACTGCAGTTTACTAAACATATAATTGCTGCCAGAGAAGGCCAATGCATTGACAATAGCTGCTCCCACCATCATAACCAATCCAGACATCTTTTAATGAACTGATATGTTATGAACTAATAGATTAATAAATTCTTTGTTATGCACTAATATTTTCTGGGATAATCCCTTTGAACAACAAGAAAGTCTTTTGCTGCAACACCTGCAGTTGTTACAAGTATAACTTTAACAATATCTTCAATGTCTAGCCTTCCTAAGTCAGCTGGTTTCATCCTAAACATATTTTCCCCTAACACGCTATAACTTATACTAAGGCCGCTGATTACAGCAGAGTGGTAAATATAGTATTATAAACTTTGCACTGCTCATGTTTTATTAAGTACTTTTTATTAACTAAAATATTAACTAAAAATAATTAAAATAATCATAGTATGAAAGGCTGTCTATATGCTTTTTAATCAAATAATTCTTTGTTGCTAAAGATAAAAATAAGATTGTGACTAGTTTTGGTGAATCTTCTATCCTTCCCATGTTTGGCGATTTGATGCCTAGCAAACATTTTGCAAGAGCCGAATAAACTATAACGCCAACAACAGACACTACATAATTAACCAGCGTTAAGCTCATGGGTTTTTTTTATTGTTTTAAAAAGGTTTTAAAAGTATTATATTCTAAAAGTGTTTTTTTTTTAAGCATTATATTTTTTTTATTGGTTTTAAAAGGCGTTATAAAAAATGGAGTTTGAGGAGCTACTAAAGTGTGAGGAGTCAGACCCTTTATTAAACCCTTCAGCAGACATTCGCCATAAAGAAAGGTTATACTCTCTGACTGCATGTGGCAAAACAAAACAGTATTTAGGCACTGAACTAAGTGTTGAACAGATTCAGCAATTGCCTGCGTCAGACATTGAGGAGTACTATGCTAGGTATGAAGCTCAGCTAGGATCCAAAATGGTTAGATCAGTGGGGCAGTCAGCGATTAGTTTGTATGCTAAGTTATTGGGTAAGATAGTAACTATTGATTCAGAAGAAGCCTTTAAAATATGACTTAACACAAGACCCGGTTTTAACCAAATCACTAGAATCTCTAGCGTGTGACATGTATTACAGATTTGGGACACTGTTATGTCCGTTCATTATGGGGTTAATTACTTTTAATCATATTAAAAATGAGCGATCAGGAGAAGACACAGGAGGAGAAGAATGTGGCCTTAGAGGAGAAGAATGTAACTCCACAGGAGACAGCTCCACAGGAGAGACTCCTACAAGTAAGTAACCTTAATGTAACAAGTGTTATCAAACCAAACCATCCTGGCCGTGTTGCAGCTGGTAAAAACCGACGACTGCAAAAATCAAACCAAGAAGCAAACCAAACCAAAATTTATTGGATAGTAATACAACGCCGCCAGCACCAACAATACCACAATCAACACCACCATTACAAACATATCATAAACTGTATTATTTACAAAAGCTGTTGTTGGTGTTGGGGGTTTACTGGCATACAAATATCTAAAGCCATACTTAACAGCAAAGACAAAAGGCCCACAAAAGCAAATAAAAGAAGAAGCACCAATCTCTGAAAAAAAAATCACAACCTGCAGAATACCCATTTTTAATGAATTAGATTTTTTTTTAATGAACTGTCAAGAACTGTTTAAGAACTATTCAAGTTACTTACAACAAGTCTTTTTAAGTTAAACACAAGTACAAAGTTAAGTCAGATTAAGTTCTTAGTCAAGTCAGATTAAGTACTGGTTAAGTTCTTAAGTCATATTCTAGTCAAGACCCTGTTCTAACCCAGGTTAAGTTCTTAAGTTAAGTTAGTCCTCCAATGACCTATAGCATATGGAAACTCCGGAGTAACGTAAGTTCGTTTGTTATTGGTAGATACTAACGACTTTTTATTGACTGCTGTTGTGTTTACTTGATGAAGAGTAGACCCCCGATTAACGTTTGTATGATACAATTGTTTATCTTCAAATAAAGCCTGCTTGTAGTTGTCATGTGTTATATTTTTCACAACTTCTTTACTTATGCCCTTGGCTTTCTGCGTTACAGAGGTCTGACTGGCAACGCTGTACATCGTGGACCGCAGACCAACATATATTTGTTTAACTGTCCCATTCAGTTCATCCTTAAACTTTCCAATCACTTTTTCTTATTCACAGTTGAATGCAAAGGACTGTCTTTAGGATAATCACATGTGTCATATCACCCGTCAGCCCCTTTAGCAACCTCCGTTTCTAAGTCCTTATAAAAATCTTCAGTGGGAACGTCTAGAATAAAAAGAGTCGGTGTCTGTGTATAAGACTCTTGACTGTGAGTATAGTGGCTTAAAATAGTCATACAGAAACTCCAGCATTAACAATTTAGACAGCTCTAACACAGTGAATCCAATAAACACTGGCTTGTCCAACTTTACATTCAATTTCTTCATCATGATGCCAAACAGGTTGGGGGTAAACTGTCTAGAGTCTTGGTAGTTTGGTTTAAATACTAGTTTAATTGCCGTCTTTTCTGTTGTAACCAATCTTACATCTTTACGCTTGTGAGGGTTCTCCATCATATTGCCAAAGCAGCTCTTATTCATTAGTTTTAAAAAAGTTATTATTTTTTTCTGAAGCATCAGTGGGATTTAGTTCTAAGATCAGTGTTCTTCATGATGCATGGCTTCATAAAAGGCTCTTGGTCAAAAGCAATTACCCTATGAATAGCCTTAAGTTTTAATCCGAGTCTCAAGTAAAACTGTAATAGTCTATAATGGCAAACATACTTTGTCTTATTGCGTAAATTAGACACAAGCTTTGGTGGTTCTGTGGGATTCATTTTTAACCTTTCTGCAGCCAGAGGATAATCGTTATGAAGATCGTGCAGTTCTTCAGGATATTCTAAGTCTACTTCTAAGATTAATCCAGTTGGCAGATCAGGTGAAAGTTTTGGCAGCGTACCTAACCAGACCTCAAGGTCAAAAGGACCCTCTATTATTCTGAAGTTTCTTAGTGGCAGTGTCTGACTCATGGCCCATCCATACAGATTGTTGGCGTCTAAATACATTAAATAAATAGAGGGTTTAGTTGGGTCATAGTAATCTAAATATTTATTGTTGGCTTTACAGTATGGATGGCAGGCCATGCTGATCCTACCTCTTAAACCATCTTCAATCATCTGGAGCGTGTCCAAATCAGATATTAAGTCAATCTGGATGTTAGTGGATTTTAAGAACGCGTCCCAAGAAAGTCATGGAGCAGAGATGTAATGCGATGAATCTAGTTTATAGTGTTTCATATATGTGCATCTGTAATTCTCAAACACATCTTCCAACAGACACACATCAGCCATTAAATAGTAATCATGATAATCACCCATTGTTAGAGAGTATAATTCGTTCCAGGCTTTCTGTGCATATTCATAATCAGAATCTGTAATACCTTTGCCTGTAAGACGGCTGTAAAAGTCTTCTTTATGTGGCAATGCTGCCTCATCAAACCTGTCCCACGAGTCTATGCATTCATAAGCGTAGACGCCTTTACATACTAGAGAAGGGTCAAAGTATTGCTTAGTTATTGGATAGTCATCTAGTGAACCTGCTAACTTATCCAAAGTCCCCATCAGATCTTGCGCAGAGTCATAGAAGGACAAACAGTCTAGGGTGAAGGCCATATACTTTTCTGATGACTGAGCAATGCAGCTGACTTTCTTATATTCAGACGTTATTGCTTGCATAATAAAATGAGAATCATAGCCCCGTAAGTTATGAAAGAAGATAGGCAGTTTCCATGTCTTAGGGTCAACCTTAACTTGAAGATTGCAAATGCTGTGTGCTGCTGCCCCTCTGAATTTGCCAGTAATATGATCATGGTCCCTAACTCTGTCAAATGATAATTTTCTGTTACAAATCCAACAGTGAGTAGCTGATTCATACCGTTCTTCGTCATCAGGAGTCATAATAATGTCTGAGAGATTCAGCTGATTGGAGAATTGATTACGAATCTGTTTCATGTGTTGTAAGAATCTGTTGGCTGCATCTTTGCCTCTGTAAATCTCTGGTTTTGTGTGTGCGCCATCTGACCTAACAACATAAAAGCATAAGAACAGATCTGATGGTTGGTTAATAAGGTTGTTTTTTTTGTTGTTCTAGTTGTTGTGTGCCCATAATACTGTGGTAAGATTGATTCAAAGTAAGCGTAAACTACGTACGGGCTCATCTCTGCATTTTGTAAAAGTTGTTAAAACTGACTTCAGACCCTGGTTTGGGTGTAAGAAGTTTAGTTTCACAGTCTACAAAACTTTTACAATGCTCCTTGTGTTTAACAGCTGCTTCTATGGTGGGAATTCTAACTAGACATCTTCTACAACCTCTTGTTTAGGTTTATATTTGATGTATAGGCTAACAGTCTGCTAATTGATCTGATTAATACATAGTGGCTAACTAATCCTTGTGTAAACAGTATTAAGTCTACATGATACTTAAGTGGTTCACCAAAGGTGGGGACTTTAGGAGAGATCCTTAAAGCAGTAGGCTGTCTACTGGGTTCCATGTGTACACGCTCACAGTAATTGGTTTGTTTTGTTCTTCAAACTAACTTATGCTATCTATACTAACTGAAAGTTTATGTTGCTGAAGTTCAGGCTATATTTGTATTGTTCATACTTGGAGACTCTCTGCGTGCTTATTAACTGGATGTAAATGTGCTAGAATGCACCACATGAAGCATAAGTTGTCAGAATTGTGTATAAATCTTAAAAATAAATGTCAGCGAACCGCCCAGAGAAACGTGGACAAACGAGTCATAAGACAACACACAACGCGTTTCGACCTCTTAGGTCTTCCTCAGGTGAAATAAAGACGGACAAAATAACGCTGAACTCAGAAGCAATCTGAAGCGATCAAAGCTAAGTGCATTTTCGTTATTTTGTCCGTCTTTATTTCACCTGAGGAAGACCTAAGAGGTCGAAACGCGTTGTGTGTTGTCTTATGACTGGTTTGTCACGTTTCTCTGGGCGGTTCGCTGACATTTATTTAAGATTTGTTTAGATTTCCGCCTGCAGTCGTTTCATTTTGCAACTAGAATTGTGTATGTTCAAGACAGCTCGTTTTAACACTAACTCTCGTGAGAGAGGGAGGTAAGAATTGCCGACTACAGGATAAAACTTGGTTTGTTTTAATATAATCTCTAGGACAGTTCCTTCACTCCAGCCTGACCCGCGTAATCGGGCCTCCTCGCTTTGCATAATTAAACTGTGAAAGCATGTAATCAGCCCATTTAGCATTGAAGTCATAATAGCTCATAAACCTTTTTTGTTTAGTTGACACCCAGACTTGCAGATTATTACCATCAGGTGTTACATAATCAATCAGAACAACTAACATACTTTTTACTGGGGGGTCGATTTGAAAGAGACTCAGGTATTTTACTAATAGCATGTGTTACGCTTTCTTGAACGTTATTGGGGTTAACAATATTCATGTCTAATTCACTAAACATGTTGCTCAGTTGATCATTACTGTCAAACATCTCCATTGTGGACTCATTTTTAAACCCAGATTATATAGGTAATACAAAACATAAATAAAACAAATAATAAAAGATTTAATAAAAACTTAATAAAAACTTAATAAATTTGTTGTTGTTCGTTTAAATCTGATGTTAGTCTTAAAAACTTATCAGAACTAAAGTGAATAGTTACTCCTTTGGGGTCAGTAGAAACAGAAAGCTTAGCCCCTTCAGGAACCATGTTATCCAGTAATATAGCTTTAAATTTTATAACTGGTTGAGGCCAAGAATCTGGGATTTGCTTAACAATGCGCTGTATGCTTTTACGTATATCTATACGCTCATAAAGGCCTGTAATTAAACCATCAAACATTTCCTTCATCTCCTCTTTACTGGCTCCCTCCTCCATCTCCATCTCCAACAAATAGAATATGTGATTGAGCTCTGCGATTACTTTGGGCTTCATTTTTTAACCCAGATTAAAATCATACATTTAAAAAATTAGTTATCTGTTTCTTCTTGTTTTTGCAAAGAAAATGGTTGAATAAAACAGATAAATAAAATGGTTAAATAAAACAGATAAATAAAATGGCTAAATGAAATGGTTAAATAAAATGGTAAAATAAAAAAAAAAATGAATAAAACAGATAATAGCAGGCACCAAGCTTGTATGTGATAACGCGAGTATGGTTTTGCAGGGTTTAGTCCAAATTAATGTTCCCCGTCCATGAAATAGCGCTGTCAGCCATTAGCAAGTGAATAATACATCGCTTTCATCTTACGTTAATAGCGCCTGATTTTCTGCAAGCGGTCCAGGTTCTATTGCCGCCGTCTGATCGATTGCTACCTGTCCAGAGGCAGCACACACACACACACACACACACACACACGCGCGCGCGCGCGCGCGCGCGCGCGCGCGCACAGCACCGCGCCACCCGTTTCTACTCGTCTACGTGTTCTTCACAAACTTAAAATTATTTTGTTCAGGACTTTGTCACGGTACTACAACCTCCTGACTGAACTACAACACCGTGACAGAACAACAGTACAACATAGTACGTCATTCTAGAAAAGAGTAGAATTCTGTAGAATTCTGTAGTACATACTAGATTCGTCTGGAACGACTATTTTTAACCGATGCTGTAAGAGAGAGACCGTATGTTAGGGAACAGGAGACGCAGTATTGCCGGGGAGAGAGAGGTAACGTTAGCCTGTGAGAGCCGACAAAGAAACAAACCAATACTGGTTACTATGGTCGTGCGGACCGCAATGCGCTGCACGGGGGGGGGGGGGGGGGGGGGATAGAGCAATAGCAGACGAAACTCGATAATGGCCGTAGCTGACTTGGTTATTTTGGTTTTAAATGGCTCTCTATTTGCTTTGCGATGTTTAGTTTGATTGTTTCGGTATCTACCTTTTGAGAGATGAAAGTCTTTCTCCACTTTTTTGAAGTTCAATTTTTTGACGTTTGTGATCATCGCCGTCAGCCATGGCACGCTGAAACTCTTTGTCTATAATATTCCCATCTAGTAATGTATTACTTATTATCAACGTTAATGAATGAAGTTTTGCGGTTGATAAGGCAACAATAGCTGTGTGTTTTTTTAAGTTTAGGCGTAATCTTTTTTTTTTTTTTAAAACAGCACTTGCAATTGAAGACAGAGCCCCTAACAGCAACCCAACACTCCCTAAGGCTATGGTTACTGGGGCACCTACTGCGGTTGCTAAAAGACCAACACTGGATCCTGTACTTACGCTAGCTGCAACATATGACCCTGTAGTTATGTAAGAGAGGGCATTCAAAGCTTTAGCATATTGTCTTCTAGTAACCTTATACTTTTTAAAGACGCTTTTTATTTCTTCTTCAAGTTCAGTCATGCGCTTTAATCTAAACTTATGAGCCTGCTCGTTTTGTAAACTGTTTAAGTTTAAACTCTCCATTTTTAATCAAATTAATTTTGTAAATAATGTCTTTATTCTCTTCTGACAGCACTTGACCAACAGAGTAAAACTCAATAAAATCAACATACTTAATAAACATAAAATCAAGTACTGTTAGTTTGGTTTTGTAAACCTCGACAGTGACTTTGTCAGATGATGAGAAAGTGTTTACTTCATCCCCGTTTTTAGTAATAACAATAACAAGCCTAAGAGGCCCATCCAAGTTTTAGATGTTAATTGTACACCCCTGATTAACACATGTTCAGGCAAATGCTTGTCACTAATGGAGTCCCCAGGAGTAACTAATAAAACAAACATCAAAGTAGCAGTATCAGGCAATGTTAATTTTGGGTTAAATTCTAAGCCGACTGTGTCACCCCCAACTTCAGCTAAGGGGCTCTTTCTCTTCAGCACATATCCACGACGATGATCATCTATTATAATCTGCTTTTTCTGCTGCCCTCCTGGAACAAGACTAACAAGAAGGGATCCTGCATTTAAAGCTTTTCTAAAATTTTTCTTCTTATCAAAGTATACAGTTGGGCTTCGTAAGTCAAATTGTACGTCCCAGTCAATCTCTGGGAGCAACTCCCATTTGTTATCTTTTTTGTAAAGTTTGTATTCGTGGTTGCCATAATTGTCTGCTGTTAAATTTCTTATCTGTTCTAGTCTAGGATGCTATGGTCATTTTTTATCTTCAATTTCTATTCGTTTGTAAACACCTTCATCCGTGTATTCAGATCCGTAAACATTTCCTGGCTCTCCTATCAGATCAAACTCAGATGTGTCTGCTAGGTCTTTTAGCTCTACTGCAACACATTTGGGAGCTAGCTGCATTTTTTTATTCAGGTCCTCGAGACATTTTTATAATAAATTTATTACAAACAATTTATAAAATTTATTATAAACAATTCATACACAATCTATTACAAACAAACATACTGAACTGGTGGGTCAGTCTGTACGCATAGTTTAGCATGTTTAGACTGTTCTAACTGGTCTTTATTTTTTTTTTAGCTCATCCTTGTCCCTGATTACATAGTTTTCACGTAAACAGTCTTCAAAGTTGTCCTTGTCCTTAGTATAGAATAAGACTGATTTTAACTGTGATCTAAAGTCTGTTAAGACAGCTTTGTATTTCTGAGTTAAAAACCAAACAGAAACTAACGCGTGGCGGCCGCTAAAAGCCAGCTTAGACAGAGTCTTTCTTTTTTTAACAGTGTCTCGTTCAGCCGAGCAGTCATCAATAATAAACAGTGTCTCAGTTCCCTCTCAAATAGCTTATAATAATATTCTAAACAGTCACTTAGGTTATTACTAGGATCAACTAAGAATACATTCTCGTCTGTCAAAACAAACTTTCTTTCTTTGTAAGACTTGTTATGCATAATGGTTGTGCAGAATATAACACTGTACTCGTAATGAAACCTGTAGACTTTTTGCAACAAATCAAGTATAATATATATATATATATATATATATATATATATATATATATATATATATATATATATATATATATATATTACATCCAGTAATCCCACAAAGAAGCGAACAGTGTGGGTCTTTAGATAAAAAGCTTAGCATGTCCATCTGTTTTTTAATCGGTTATATCTTGTAGTCTGTTTTTAATAGGGTTATTTTTGATAGATTATATCTTGTAGTCTGTTTTCTACAGTGTTTAACTGAGCGTCACAGAGCACAAAAATGTGCATCTCTAAATGACCCTTCTCCTCTGGTTCTTTGGTAATCTGTATGTTTATGCCATCTGCCCCTACCCTTCTTTCGCTTCCATGTAATCTGTTGTCATATGTTGATCTAAAGTCTAGCCACAGCCCGTACTTTCTTGTTATATAATCTTCAAGTCTTACATCATGAAGGTGAAGTTTCTTGCATACAAGATCAGCTGTAGGATTTGTTTGTCTACCTCCAGCAAACGACTTTCGTATCTCATCAAAGTGTTGGTGGGGCAAGAGTCCTGTTGAAATACAACTGAACGGGCTTGCTGTCTACTGTTCAAGACAACTGCTCAATTTTTGGATTATAAAACACTTCCCTCCTTCTTTTATAAGGCTCTGTGGGCTTAGTAAACAAAAACAAGATGCCTTTTAATGACTTCAGAGAATAACTTAGGTCTATGTTCCAGATAGTGTCTTGTTTGTTTTTTTATTTATTTTTTTTTAGTTTGGTTCACGACTTGTTCATAATAAATAGCTGTCTAATTTTTATACCGGGTTAAGACTAATCTAGCCAGTTCAGGGTTAATAACAACATCAAACTCTAGAGAGATGTCACTGACTATGTATCTGGCTGTAGGGTCTTCAGATAGAATGACAGAACCGTTGTCATTAAATATAAGTTCATAATTAAGTTTGTCTTTCAACGCTCCTTGGTAGTATGGTTGATGAGTCTGTAACAGTTCAAAATCTAGAGGGATGCAAAATCTGTTGCCAAATGCTTGGACTACTGCTTCATCTTTATTATCAGCCTCTGCATCCCTGCTTTCATCCTGTGTTTAAGGCCATTTGGACCCTGGATACCCTGATAAACTTTGTCTTTTCTTTCTTCTGTGGGAAGCCATAGGTCTGAATAGAGTGTAAACATGTCTGCATTATTTAGTGTAAAGATGTCTTTACCCTCCAGTCTCTCATTTTCATAGATTTAATGATGGCCCTACCCAAGTTAGCAACAACAGTAGCATTATGATCTGTTGTATCAATGTCTATTTTGAATGACAGTTTAGTTGTGCCTGGCATTATAACATCGTCAGCGTCAAGATAAGGAAACCAGACATGTAACTGTTGATCAGCTTGGATTGTTGATGGATTATTTGTAACACGCACAGATTGTCTTATACCCGTTATGCCCAAAGGTTCTTTTGCATTTCTGTATGGATCAAGATCGCAGCCGTATGAGTTCATTTTTTATGAAATAAAAAAAAAACAATATATATAAACAATATTAAATATGGATGAAAATATTGACGTGCCTGAAAAAGAAGCAGTACCTTCAAAAGATGAAGGATTTAGAGGGGCAGAAGGTCCGTTGCATAGAGAACCTGAAGAAGAAAGACAGGCAGGGTTAAAACTCCCTGGACTTCTTAAAGAAAGATTGGAAGACAGAGTTAAAACGTTCTATGAAAGAATAGGGCGAGAGCAACCAAATTATGATCCTAATGATTTTTTTTTCAAAAGGGGGTCATCTGTTTATAAAAAAAAAAAAAAAAAAAAGTAAAGGAGGTAAAATACAAGTTACTAAAAAAAACAGACAAAAACCAGTTTTAAAAACCAAGCTCAATTCAAAATCTCCCTACTGCTGACCGAAGACGATTAAACCTTGAAATTAGATCAAGTTCTGAGTTTGTGCAAAGAGAACCAAACATTAATGTTAAAGATCATGATTTAAGACCTAAGGATATTAGTGCTTTACAGAACCTTGAGCAAAATGTACCATCACAATCTGAAATTGAGATGGCCTCTTATGAAGAGTTAGGTCCAAGAACAAATCAAGTATCAACACAAACTGAAACAAGTTTACGTAAAAGTGAGGAGACAGCATTAAAAACAATTGCTGATCCACTATTGCCTGTGCGTGAAATTATGGGTCTTGATGCTCGTTTACAGACTATGAGAGGTGAACTAGATAACAATTTAGCAAAACTTGGTGAGTTGGACAGACAAATAGAAGAAGAAAAAAATAAATTGGCTGATGCAGATGATAACAATTTAGAGCAAGAGGAAAAGGCTAGAATACAGCAGAAAATACAAGATTTGATGATAGAAAGATCAGCTAGGTTAGAAGCGCTGTCTACTAATAGAAAACAGATAGTTTCACAAGTAGGCAGAATCAGAGAAACTATAAACAAAGTACTTTATAAAAACACTGCGCTAGCAGAAAGAATAAGGATTCTGTTCAGAGATTAGGGGGTTACAGTAGTTAGTATATTAGCAGCTATTGGGTTTGCTATCTCTACACTGGTTTATGCATTAACAGGCGGTGCACCAACAGCAGCAGCGCCTCCTCCAACGCCTCAACCAGGTAAAAGTTGGATTAGAAAACAATTACATCATCTGGCAAATTTATTAAAAAAAAGTTAGCTGCTAAAGCGCTTGATGCTCTGCCTGGCATAATAGGCAGTGTTGTTAGCTGGATTTTGTCTACTATAGGCCGAGTGGCTGGTTACATGGCCGACCATCTGTGGACTTTGGGGGTGCTTGCTGCTGGTTTAAATTTTAGTGAAATAAGGTATAGACAGTCCAGTAAATGTTAAAAGCAAAACCAGGCCTGTTTTTTTTTTTCACTAGTATGTCTGTCAGGGTGAGGCACATTAACAGGCTCTGCTGGGTCACTTTCTGATGGTGTTGGTGCTGATGGCGAGGGTGCTGATGGTGATGGTGATGGAGTTGGTACTGGTACTGAGGGTGATGGTGTTGGTGAGGGCGGTGGTGCTGATGGTGTTGGGTTGCTTTCTAATTCTTCAGAGCTAGGTATACTTTGTTTTTTAAATAGATGGTGCAGGCCTTGTGTTTAAACCTTGATTGTGCCCCAAGTTTTGGTCATCTCCGGCTATAAGAATCTCATTGTTGTAATTCTTTATGATGCCAATCTGCAGTCTAAGGTCAGAGGATAGCATGTACAAACCATGACCTACAACAAAGTCAACTTTAGACCTGGCGTGTACAAGAACATCTGGTACCTTTGAATGCTTGAAGGCAAATCGACAGCAGAATTAATAGCATCTTCTAGATTGGCCAGAAACTGTTTTCTTGCATCAAAGCCTGTAGATTGGTCTACTATGCTAGACTTGGTCTGTGCTTGGGCCCCTAACAGACACCAAAAGTATGTTCTTATGGAGTCATTAAGTCTTTGCATTCCAGGCATTGCTAAGCCTTCACTTTCATCCAAGATAAATGTTCCCCAAGCATTGGGGTGTTTTTGTTGTATGGACGCCAATCTGAGTGGGAAGTTTGGCTTAAAAGAGGTGTGGTCAGGCCAGTAGTCATAATTGTATTTTCGCTTGCTGCCCCACAAATACAGTGTGCATAACCCGTGACTGCGGTCTAACTGTTGTCTAAAGTCAGTTGAGGTTTTAATGTTAAAATCATTGCAGATTCTTCATACGCAGTATTGTATGTTCATTGGGTTTCTAAAATGATTAAATAATTGATCGTTGGGGAGGGGCACTTCTATTTCAGTTAGTATGCGTCTGTACTGGTAGTAAACATGAAAAGTATACACTGACCTTACTAAGAGATTGGGGTGGTGCAGATGGTTTGCATATGAGCCACCACAGCCAGTAGTTGCGCAGTAAATAGCAAAGTTTAACTGATTCTGGAAGAAAAGCATGGGTTTGCTTGTCATAATTTTGGTACTCCGTCATTTTTTATTGGGGGGGGGGGGGGGGTATGTATTTTTGTAAAGGATGAAAAGTCTGACTTCCAAGCCGTATGTTTCATCTACTGCAATGGTTAAGACGGTGAAGTCTAATGATTTCGGGTAATAAAACGATCCTGCATTGTAAGTGGCACTTTCATTATATTTAAAAGGATCCATTTTTAAATTGTTAATGTTTAAACTATTTTTAAAAATGTATGTTTTTATATAACCGAGCAAGTAAACTTAAACGAGAGCATATTTAAGATATCCACTTAACAATAGACACGGGTAGTATAGGGTTGCTCTTAGAGAACTTGGGTTTAAGGTTAAGTGGGTTAACATATATGAAAGAGCTCAAAACAATTGGATAGATATTAAAGACGGAGAAGGCAATCAATTAAAAACGTGTGAAAATACCTGATGGTTACTACAACTTTTGCTCTTTAAAAGAAGTATTTAGTAAATTTGGCATAAGCTTAGAAATTAATGAGGCAAATCTTAAAAATTACTATGTATATCCCAGAAGAAAAAAGGAGTACGTTTTGCTTAGTGGCCTTGCTAGAGTGATGGGCTTTTTTTTTAGCAGTGGTTTAAAATATAGTATTAAAACACACGCA
This sequence comes from Conus betulinus, assembly GCA_016801955.1. Lineage (NCBI taxonomy): Eukaryota > Metazoa > Mollusca > Gastropoda > Neogastropoda > Conidae > Conus > Conus betulinus. Next base: position 24,994 of record JADBJO010023510.1, read on the forward strand.
TATTTAG
>JADBJO010023512.1:0-26456 GCA_016801955.1 Conus betulinus
CCAGAGAGGTCCGCTGGGATAGTGGACCTCTTCTTTCGCCTCTAGGGATGATGAAGTCCCTTTCAGCCCTCATCCGCTAGGTCGGGTCCCCAAACCCCAGCTGCAGAGGGAGTTCCGTCGTCGGCGGTCCCAGACCTCGGACCGCTGGGACCTGACCATTCCCCACGGCCACTGGTTCTCTGGCGCCACGGACGAATGGCTCAATCCGTCCACTTTGACCACCGGCGTTCCAATCTCTCTCCCAACTCAGTCCCTCAAACTGTACACGGACGCCTCCAACTCGGCTGGGGGGCCCACTGGGGGGGGACAGTCATGCCTCGGGGGTGTGGGACGCACAGATGGCACGCCTCCACATCAAGATATTAGAATTGGAAGCGGTCAGGCTGGCCTTCCTCCACTTCCAACACCTAATCTCGCCCAACTGGTTCTCCTCCTCACGGACAACACGTTGGTAGCCCATTACATCAACAAAGGGGGGGGGGGGGGGGGGGGGGGGGGGGGGGGGGGGGCTCACTCCATCGGCCTCTCCTACGGACAGAGCCCCCCCTCCTTCGCTGGTGCCACGCACGGGGAACCACCCTCCGTGCGAGACATACAGCAGGGACACGCAACATCCTGGCAGACTCTCTCAGCCAGCCGCTCAGGGATCCTTCTGCACACAGAGTGGACCCTGAACAAGCTGACGCTAACCACAGTATGGGAGCACTGGTTCAAGCCCATGGTCGACCTCTTGGCGACCCGCTTCAACCATCGCCTTCCCATGTATGTCTCTCCCGTCCTGGATCTCCGAGCGTACGCAGTCGATGCGCTCTCCCTCCCCTGGACGGGACTCATCGCGTACACCTTTCCCCCTTCCCAATACTTCAAAGTGATCAGGAAGGCCAGGCTGGAGAGACCCAAACTCATCCTTATAACCCCGTGGTGGCCGGCCCAGTTGTGGTTCCCAGACCTCAGGTCCCTAACTCACGTTCCCCCTCTCCAGCTAGCCCCTCGGTGGGACTTGCTCAGACAACCTCGCTCGGGCCTCCCTCACTCCACCCCCCAGATGCTTCGCCTACACGCTTGGCTGATATGCCAACCAAATTGCGACCACCGGTCCCCGCCTCCCCCGCGGACAGACCCCGGTCTGTCCTAGATACCCTGACAGAAGCGGGGGCATCGCAGTGATACGGGACTTGGCCTTGGCCTCGCGTAGGACCAGCACCGAGTCCCTCTACAATTACCGATGGGAGAGATGGGTCACATGGTGCACGGCTAACTCGGTCCCCTACCTCCTCCCCTCCAACATCCAGATAGGCAATTTCCTATCCCATCTTTCGTCCTCTCGAAAGCCCTCTGCTAGTTCCATTCGGGGCTACAGATCGGCCGTATGCACCACCATCCGTCAGTGGGGGCGGCCCATCATTCGACAATGACTTCTCAGAGAACTATCTCGGGGGGTGGCCCTACGGAAGCTCAGTCCCCTAGGCGCGCTCCCATGTGGGACCTCTTTCTGGTTCTTGACTCCCTCAGAAAACCCCCTTTCGAGCCCCTCCGCGCTATTCCCTTTGACATTCTCTCCTTCAAGACCACCTTCCTTCTCTCCCTGGCCTCAGCCAGGAGAAGAAGTGGGATTCATGCCCTCAGTGGTGACCCTCGGGACATCGCCTTTCACAGAGACGGCTCGGTCTCGCTTAAGTTCCTGCCGGTCTTAGCGAAGACCAGGAACCAGGCACGTCCTCTCCTTCCCTGGTTATCCGCTCCCTAGCGGATATCTTAGGCAGCGAAGGCGGCGGGGACATGGACCTGTGTCCCTCTAGGTGCCTCAGATACTACTGGGAGCGTTCCCGCCCCAGGCGTTCCTCTCAGAGAAGCCTCCTTATTTCCATCTACCCCAACAGCAAGAAAGACATCTCGGCGGGCTCGATTTCTAGGTGGCTATCCAATACTATCAAATCTGCCTATGCCCAGGCCCACAAAGACCTCCCAGCCCTTTCCCCTCGAGCCCACGAGGTCAGAGCGCTGGCCACGTCCACAGCGTTCCAGCACTCTGTCCCCGTGCGCCATCTCCTGGAGCAGCCTACTGGCGTTCGGAGAACCCTTTCATAAACTTTTATCTAAGGGACATCCGCATGACCAGGGCTGATGGTTCTAAAGGGGTTTCATTTGTGGCGGCCAATGCAGCCATAACAGTTAACCCAGGAACCATTAGGGCGCTCAGCCCTCCTCCTATTCCTTTAAATTCTGCTATGGTCTGACATGGTATAGTATACGACGCCAAAATGGGGAGTTTGTATTATACTCCCTGTTTGGCTAAGTATACTTACCATGTCAGACTCTAATGCCCGCCCTACCTTCCCCGCTAGCGCCAGGTTCCCTGGGGTTGCCTTGCGCGCAGGCCTCGTTGAATGACGGGACAGTACACAATCTTCGGCATCTTCCGTAGGCGGAAGTAGGGGGGGGCGTCACGTGACTATCTTATGACTGCATTTGCCACAAAACTTATTTTAGAGTCATGGTTATATGTCTTATGTAAGTTTTTTTTGTGCACAATGATAAAGTAACAGATACATAATAATGAACAATTTGGACAAATTTATATGGAAAAAAAATCTTGTTGCTGTTTCTTATTTCAACACAAGTAGACCATCGCTTGTCAACAGTTTTTTTTTTGCTTCTCGCTACTTTCTGTTTGTAGATACAATTTGGTCAACAAGGCTGAGGTGAAGGATCTGGTACTTTTTTGTTTACAGATACAATTTGGTCAACAAGGCTGAGGTGAAGGATCTGGTTGTCACAGAACTTCAGGGCACATTCCAGAACCGCAATGGAGAACTGTTCCTGAGATTGCCATTGACAGAGAATCTGACGGAAGACACTGGGGCTGGTAAACTGATTGTGAGCAGCGTGACTTCCGTACTTCTGACCCGCAATGATATTGAAGACAAGCACCGTGTGTGTATGAGGCTTCTGTGCTTGCTGAAGCACGAGGTAAAGACTCCATCACCGTCTGCCTTTCTCCTGTCTGCGTACGAGAATTGAACCTGAAAGCAGGAATGGAAGTGGAGGTGAGTCATTGGAAGAGCAGTCTCATTCCTTCATGGATTCTCTTTTTTATATTTGGTAGATATTAACAACATAATTTGATATCAGTTTCATGTGTGTTTAACTGTCACTCGGACTTGAACAATTTAACCAAGTACATCTTACGCGGTCAGTCTTTTGTTTGTCTTGAACTCTGTGAAGAGGTGTTCATATTTTAACAACTTAGCCAAGTACTTCTTATGCGGTCAGTCTTTTGTTTGTCCTGAACTCTTCGAAGAGGCGTTCAGGTTTTAACACTTTTGCCAAGTACTTCTTATGCGGTCAGTCCTTTGTGTTCCTCTTGAATTCTGTGAAGAGGCATTGGGGCTCTGCATTGAAGGATTGTCCATCAGTGTCTCAAGCTCTGTCAAGCTTTATCAGGGCCTGGGTCTCTGTAGTTTTAAAGACCATTCTGCAGTGTGTTGTCAGTCACTTTTGTTCTGTCTTCCTTTCTGTCTCCCTCTTTCAGCTGCTTCCTGGAGGTTTCCATTGGATCCTATTAAAAAGCCACATTAGCGTAGCTTTCTTGTCGTGGAAAGTGATGTCAGCAGATCTTTAGGTGGCCCAGTGTGCTTCATCATAGGTTAGTGGGCTTGATGATATAAACAGTATAGGTAATGTTTAGTTTCTTATAATAACACTTCATCTTATTGTTTTGATCCTTCTTTCCAGATTAGCTGTGAGGGTCCTTGTCTCATGCACTCATGAAGACAGTATGTTCATGTGCTTGCAGGAGCTTGATCTTGCGTTTCATGGAGATGTTATTGTCCTGCCTTACAGGTTTCAGTTTGGACAGTGCTGATGTTGTCTTTGATGCCCTTGAGAGGATTCTGGGTTTGGAGTCCTCATTGCGAAATGGATTATAACTTCCATCTACAGAAGTTATACCAGTGGTGATTATTGATAGTATGGCTGACCATCAGCTTGGTATTTGTGTATTGCCGTTGCTCTGTTGACCATGGGACGCATGATGCTGTGCGCCGACTCCTGACTTCTTCTCTCGACAGAAAGCACCAAGTAGTGCATTGCTGTTGCACAAAAATGATAACATTCAGATTCAGATTGGCTGAGAATCATCGTGGCACTCACAATTCCAACAGTATTCGGAGATGACTACCGCCTGTTTGAGCAGGGAGCTGCAAAGTGTTCTGGCGAGGTTCCACTTGGGCCACAACAGACTGATCTATCACATGGACTGAAAGCTAAGACTGGTGCCATTTTTAGCTCGTCCATGCTGGCTGGAAGACTAGAGTGCACAACATGTTCTGAAGAGATATGCCATCCATAAACTGGCAAAAAAAGATGTGCGACCCCTTGGACACTGCAGAAAATCAACTCGAGGGTGTTGCTGGGAGCAGACAAAAAAACACAATATGTCACTTGAACTGGATTGATTATCTAAAAATTGAACACAGAAAAGAAGAAAATGCAGAGCAGGGCTAACCCAGGGAAGGGTATTCATGGAGAGGCAACCGCAAAGTGGAAATGGCATGCATTTTCAAGGGAAGTCTTCCTGGGAGTGGGAGAATTAGTTCAGGCAGTTTTGAGGAATGGATTTAGCTCCATTCAGGGTATCCTTATGTGCTGTGTCAGTGTTCATGCTGAGTTGGAATGAGGCATTTGGGCAGGTAAATGCAGTGGAACCTCCCTGTTATAACTGAAAAATCAGCTAAAATCAGGCCCTAACAGGAAGGGGTCATAGTGCGGCGGATCATACTGCAGCACATGTAGTCCAAACCAACTATCCACAGGCATCCATCTTCAGCCACTTGATCAGTGGTTGCGATGCTTCTTTTTTTCCCTGCATTGTCATTTGCTGGATGATGCTTTGTGCATTTGTCATATTAGAACAAGACTAGTCAGCCGTAAGTTGGGTTAGAGAGGTAGTCATAGTGGGTTGGTGATTTTCATGAAGGTCACACTGGGGAAAGTAATCATTATCAAGATTGGAATAGGAGAGTTCCATTGTACATCTAAAGACTACTTTTTGCAAGAAAATTCCTTCTTTTTTTTTTTTCTTTCTTTTATGGAATTCTAGTATGTACTTTCGAGAATGGTGCTTGTCAGGAGTGGAAATGGTAGTTTTTCTTACTTCTTTTGTGTGCCCTCCAACATCTAAATTCATCGCTGATGTAGGTAAAAATAAACTGTTAAATTAGAGATCATGACATGTTTTCGCTGCTTGTCGAAATTTTTTTGTCCTCCTCCCTCCTGCCCCGTCCCCCTTTTTTGTTGTTGTTTATGAATATTGATTGAACGTCTTTCATTAGAAGGACGGAAACCAGCTCTCTTGGGTAGGATTGTTTGACCAATAATGAACTGTTTTACATTTTGTGCAGTGGAAGTGCAGTTTCAGATGGACCGTATGCATTTCGTGAGGATGCATTTTGCTCTGGATCGTCTGACCAGCACAGACATCGTCTTCCCCGACATCACAAAGATCAACCCGCTGCTGAATGAGCAGCATACACTTAAAGTTTCGTGAGTATTCCTGGCAGTCCTTTCACACTGTAGGAAATGGATGGTCTGTGAACTTTCACTTCTTTCTTCGCATCATCAAGTGTGTTTCTCTCGATGGTCATCAGTGTGTGTTTCACCCTCAACACAAGTTAAAACTGATATTTTGAAACAGATAGTATAAAGTTACGAAGTAATCAAATTTAAATGTAATTGAAAAATGAGTTTTATTCATTTTGGTTTAACTTGAATTTTGTAGCTGGAGCTCAAGTAATTGTTGTTTGTTCTGGTCTTTCTAACATTTTCTTCAAGGAATGAGGCTATGTTTTCACCTGCAATTGTTTGTTTGTTTCTCCTGTCTTTTAACAAGATTGTGCAAAAGGTTATGAACCAATTGTGATGAAGTCTGGGGGAAAGATGGAATATTGTCCACAGACAAACTCATTAAATGTTTGTCCAGATCCAGATCAAAGTGTGGATCAGGGGTCTGTTTAACAGGATCAGGTCAAGACTACAAAATTAAGTTGACAAAACTTGGTAGAAAGATGGAATATGGCCCCAAAACAGACTGTGCTGGTGTGTATTGGATGAAAAGGTGAATCACAATTTGTTTGACTCAGTAAACTCTGCCCTAGTTTGTGATTTTTTTTTTCAGCCTGATTTTAAACTGAACAGGCAAAGCATTCTGCACCAGAAGCAAGACACGAACAATGGAAATTGAAAGAAATGGGCTGAACAGTCATGAAATTTTCTTTTTGTTCACAGGTCAAAAAACTTGAACAGTAACCAGATGCAAGCTATACGCTACATTGTGGCCGAGAGGACAGGCTACACTCCCGCCGTTCATCATGTATGGTCCATTTGGCACAGGGAAAACGGAGACGCTTGCTCAGGCTGCCATGCTGCTGCTGCTGAGAGAAAGTCTGCCACCAAGATCCTCATTTGTGCCCAGTCCAACAGGTACCAAGGATTAGTTATGGGTTTATCAGCATCATTTGAAGAACTGTGCCATGTGTGAACTGTGTTGATGACTGGCAAAGGATTACTACTAGTCTTGTGGTTTATTAGAAGTCGCGACTTTATTTACCATACACACACACACGAGAGTTTTTTTCCCCTCGCCAGTTGTGTTTCTAGTTACATTCACTCAACCCAGATAATATACTCATGGTGGTAACTTGAAGATTGTAAGCCCTATAATGAGAAGAATATATTCTGTTGAAAGCAAAAGTTCTCAAGAAGGCTTTAATCATTTCTTTTTATTGCGTTTTTTTTTTTTTTTGTTTGTTTTGTTTGGGTTTTTTTAATCTAAATGATTTCTCACACAAGATGAGTCCGTGTATGATAACAGGGGTGTGTGGATGGGGTTGAAAATGACTGCCAAACTCTGACAAGTTAATTGTGTGCATAGTTGACCATGAAGCTTCACTTCATCTGATCATGACACAAGTTTCACTCTGAATTGTTTTGATGAAATGAGATAGTGAGCAAATGGTGGAATTACTGCTTGCCATGATCCTCCTTCAAGTGGGGAAGAACCGTTTGAACTGATCAAAATAAATCTTAAATAAATGTTAGCGAACCGCCCTGAGAAACGTGGACAGACGAGTCACAAGACAAAACACAACGCGTTTCGATCTTTAGGTCTTCTTCAGGTGAGACACAGACAAATGAAATAACAAAAATTCAGTTAGCTTTGATCGCTTCAGATCGCTTCAGAGTTCAGCACAAGGAAGAAGGCGTATGATTGAATATTGACCAATAATGAACTGTTTTACTGTTAAGTGAATTTTCATTATTTGTCTGTGTCTCACCTGAAGAAGACCTAAGAGGTCGAAACGCGTTGTGTTTTGTCTTGTGACACATTTGTCCACATTTCTCTGGGCGGTTCGCTACCATTTACTTAAGATTTGTTTAGATTTCTGCCTGCAGTCGTCTCACTTTGCAACCTGATCAAAATAGTTCAGTACATAGTTCAGTAAATAACAGAAACTTCCATGTAACAGGAACTAAAATTAGTTTTTCATTTTCATTTAAAAGATTTTTTTTTTTTTATAATATTTGGAAGAAACATTGTTTTTGTCACAGAAGAGCTTTCTGTTTGGTAATGGACTGGACTCCAGATTGTTACGTTATGCTTGGCTGGTTTGAAAAGTTCAAGAGTATAGCTCGAGTGCAGAGTGGCAGATTCAACGATGTGAAGAATTGTCATTTATTACCTCTAGTTACTGAAGGTAACTGGTTTAGTAGACCTGTTTACCCATACAATTTTGCTGTATTTTTGGTGCTCAAGTCGGTGTAAAGATGAGGAGTATGATTGTTAAAAAAAAAAAGGTGGGGGTGGAGTGTGTGTGTGTGTGTGTGCTAGAGATGGAAGTTCTTGAGTGGTAATTGCAGTTGAGCTTGGATGTGTCTTTGTGTGTTTTGACCAAAGGGCAACAACTCACACTAACCATAGTGTGTGAGATCACGTGTTGCAGTGTATGTCTCTTCGGCAGCATGATGATACATAGAAACAATAGTGGCGACTACAGGCCCTGAAATTTTTTTTTTTAAAAAAACAGTGAGAGGGCATGAATTTGTGCCAGATTATACCAGTGAATCTGGTTTGAAAATAATTTTGTGTTGGAAACCCCTTTTTTTTTTTAGTTTTTTTTTTTTAATAGTTGCTACAGCATGGGTATCCCTACCCTCTGCTGCATGATGGCAAATGAAAACGAATCGGCCCCAGGCCCAACTCTGGTTTTACAAAAATATGGAAGAATTGTGCACATTTCTTTGTAGAAAATACACTCTTTTTTGTTGAAAAGTACTCTAATGGCAGTGTTAGGTAAACTGGTCTGGCTTAGAACCGAGAGCACTTGAAAGGGTTAGTACGAATGAAAGCTACCCATATATGCACAGCACTTGCAAGTCATATTGTGAATGTACAAAACTTTGTTGATGTGAATTTTTTCACAAGTACTGTGCGTTTCCTCTCTGTCAGTGCTGCCAACTTGTACGTGATCAAGTACCTGGACCCATTCCTTACCAGGGCTTCCAAAAATGATTTGCTGCTGCGCATCGTTGCCAAGGAAAGGCGTGTAGAGAGCATTCCACCAGCTGCCCGCAAGTACTGCTGTGTATCTGATGATGGGAACACCTTTGAGATCCCTGACACGGAAATTGTGCTCCAGCACAGGATTGTTGTCACCACGGTGGAGATGGCCTTGACCCTGACCTTGAGGGATCTGAAAGGAGCCTTCACGCACATCTTCATCGATGAAGCTGCACAGGCTTTGGAGTGTGAGACGATTATGCCTCTGACTTTGGCCACAGACAAGACCTGCGTCGTGCTGACTGGAGATCACTTGCAGATCAGTCCAAAGGTCAGGGTTTTTGTTTGTCTGTTTATATGTTTGAGGGTGAGGGGTGCATGGGAGAGGGTTGGGGGGGGGGTGGGCAGGGTGGACGTGATGAAGCTGAAGATTTTTCTCATCTCTTCTATATGGGGAAAGAATAGACAGGAACTCCGCACAGATAATCTTGAATGAATGCTAAATTATTGGATGTACATTTTATCTCCAGGGTTCTGTATTCAGTGTACTGCTGACTCCTGAGTTGGACAGAACGGACTAGGCGTTGATGGAGAAGGACCTGATGGCACTAAGACATGGCCTATCGCCTGCAGTGCCTCAAGTACAGGGCTTTTGCAGAAATGAAATTAGAGCTGTTGTAATACACAGCTTGGTTTACAGTTAGCGTGTAAACGAGGAGTTGTCTGACCAGCAGATGTGTTCAGACTTGTAATAATAGTATCAGATGGTGGTAAATGATATTGTGGTTTCTATCCTCTTCTTGGCTTAGACTAACTTTTGGAGTAGTGAAAGAGACCATCTGGTCAGCATACATACATATACACACACACACACACACACACACACACACATATATATGTGTGTGTGTGTGTACAGATGTATGTGTGTGTGTATGTTTTAACTGCCTGTGGCAGTTATCTTTGATCTCAAAAGGAGTACATCAAAGACGCGTGTACCTATTTCCTTTTTATTATTATTGCTCATAAAGATTTTTTTCATTGTTTTTGAAACTCTGAAATGCTGAGTTGGCATTTGTCTTAACTGAATAAAAGAGGATGGAAAGGGGAAAGAAAACATACAGTGGCTTGACATCCTGTTGATTGAACATGTCTGTGGGAGGCAGTCACTTGCATGGATAGATGCAGCTGAATTCTAACACAGCCATAGTGTTCTTGGGTATAACTGGATCTCTTTCAGCGCAAACTGAATCCTGATCTTTCACTAGTTTCAGGAATTCTGTGCTAGTCATTTCCTCTTTTCTTTCTTTGATTGCCTTTTTTTTTTCTTGTTAGCTTTTGTTTTTTCACTTTTTCTTCCTTAATAGCTGTTCTCCGGTCTTTTCTTTAGAATGTTTTTACACTTTTTTCCTTGTGAAAGTTTTCAGCATGCCATGGGTTTTTTTTTTGTTATCTGGTGAGTTAATCGCTAGAATGTGCAGGCAGTTAGAATGGGACACAAGCTGTTCTTAACAAATACATGTCCACCTCTTTATTCGTGAATTACGTCCTACAATACCCTATGTCTTATCAGACAGAATGCATTGTCAGAGAGTAAGTTAACATGCATTGTTGACACAAAGATAATGTAATACTGGCCCACTCTCACCTTGTTCAGTGTTGGCTACCCAGATAAGACCCATGGCATACATGGCACACAAGTGGAATAGGTAGTTTTGCCTCTCTCCTTTGTTACATTTGATTGTTTTATTTTGTATTAAGTTTTGTAACAAGTTTGTTTTATTTTGTATTAAGTTTTGTAACCAAGGCTGAGAAGTGAAGCAATCTGATATCATGGCTCATTCTGGTTGCATCTATTTATGAATATCAATGAATTAGTTAAAATGTAAATTTAATGTGTGTTTTGTAAATAGTTACATTTGAAGTTGTTTTTAGCAGGACAGGACTTTTTCGCCCATAATGTTGTAACAGCCCTTAGGCAGTTTGTGCTGGCTAGGTTTGAGGATGAAAAAAAATTGAAAACCAAAACAGTCCCTTCAAAAAAGTCCAATATAAGGGTACAGGTAGATTAAATCTGTAAGAAAAGCTATTTGGATTATTTTTGCTCAGCATTTTTTTTTTTTTAATGCTGTATATAGATATATTTCCTGGAACAAAATATCTGGTGAGTTGGATCAAATTTGAAATCAAACTTTGCGTTTGTGCAGGTGTACTCAGCAGAGGCGAGACGCCAGAACTTTGGTGTATCCATGCTGGAACGATTGCACCAGTACTATTTTCAGTTCTACCACCAGCTGCAGCAGATACCCAGGTCCTCTGCGCTGACCATCTTCCTCAGCATCAACTACCGGACAAAGGTGACTGTGATTCCTTCTGTTATTTATTCTCTTGTAATCAGACTTGGTTGGCTTAGTAAATAAAGCCTTGTTCTCCTCGTCAGTGTGACTCAGTTTGAGCTTGAAACAGCCAGATGAGGCATTAAGCTGAGGTCCTGTGTGTGAACAAATGCGTTTTTAAAAAGAATGGGGGGAAAAGTATGCTTGCTCGGGCGTGGAATGCCGTTTCATGTTTCTGTATAAAAGTTTCCATCATGTGCCAAGGGGATGGATAACCAAAAAAAAAAAAAAAGCAACAGAGACATAACTGTGCATGCTGGTGCCATGTTTAGACGTTATCCACAAAGATGGAATGTGGCTACCTTAATGGGAGGATTAAAGACAGTGACGTGTGAGAAAATTTCATCAGTGTTAGAACCGCGGAGTTCTAGCCAGGGAATGAAGAAGAAGATTGTCTCCTAGTTTACTTTTTTTTTCCCCTCCATCTTGTCTTCCATGTGATTTCAGTGGCATGGTACCCACGCCACTTACTACAGGTCCACACCCACAGCCCAGCACAGGCGGTCCACAGAGAACAGTGTCGAGTCAACAAGCAACCCAGAAGAGTCTCCTCTCGAACCAGAACAGAAATCCATAGCACCATCTTCGTCATCCTCATCCTCATGGATCCGCATAGAAGTCTCAAATTCTGTGACCCTTCATGCACTGCTCTCATGGTGACCTCAGTTTTGATTTCCACTGCATTGCCGCTTGGTTATCCCGGCAGTGCTTGGTGGCACCTGCTCTGATCTGACATACGTAGGACACCCCTACTAGGCCCCTCCCTGCTGACGATGGTAATTGCTTGTTAAAGAGCCAGCATTAGTGAACTCACCCTCCGGAAAATGCCTCAACATCCATCCAACAACAGTGCCCATGAATTTGCCAATACTAGAGACATGGAGAGAACCTCACCAAGGGCATAGATGTGGACAGGAGATCAAAACTGAGGTCACCATGAGAGCAGTGCATGAAGGGCCATACAATTTGAGACTTCTGTGCTGATCCATGATGATAAGGATGAAGAAGATGGTGCTATAGATTTTCCTGTTTGAGACAGCATGACAGGGCTGAACTCTTTGCTTACTTTCGTCTTTTATCCTGGCGTCTTCCAGGCCTGAGAGATACAGGCACATGCGGTGTTTATCAGAAAATTTGAGCAACGCTCTCAGAGAAGCATCCATTAGTGGATGAAACTTGACTGTGTGGTCTCAGTCTTAGCTCATCGCAAACTCAGCTCTGGTTAGGAGCCTGCTGGGTCAGAAAAAATCCTATGAATAAATGGTTCTGATGGGTATCGAACCCACAACTGCCCAACCTGGAGTGAGACAATGGTGACCCTTTTGCCACGGTGGCTGGCAAGTTGACTATTTCATTTTCAGCAGTTCTTAGTTTTGTTTTGTATATTGATTGCAGTGATTTTTATAACACGCTAATGAGACACATGTGTTTCACTCATGTATTTTACAGCCCTGTACTTATTAGATTCTGGCCTCACGCTGCCTTGCAGATGGAGATCCTGCGGTTCATTTCTGCGGTGTTTTACGGAGGTCCGGACAAACTCATAGCCAGTGGCAACATACCGTCAGTGGTGGAGCGCACTCCTCTGCTGCTGTTCTACGCCGTGCAAGGCAGAGAGGTGCAGGAACATGACAGCACGTCATTCCACAACCAGGCTGAGAGCTCGGAAGTGGTGGAGAGAGTCTCGGAGCTGCTGGATAACTGGCCTCAGGAGTGGGGGAAAGTAGCGCGCCCGAGGAAGTCAGTGTGGTCACTCCCTACCATGACCAGGTTGGTCCAGAACCAGGGGTAGAGGGGCTGGAATTCTTGTGGAGCTGTGTAATGTCGTAGAGCCTGACAGCTTCTCATGAGCATGTTGTGATCCTGTAGGCGTATTGACGATATGCTCGAGAGGTGGTCAGGCTGTAGGTTTACTCTTGGCTGACCTGAATCCTAGCCCAGCCTATCAGCTGACCTGAATCCTAGCCCAGCCTATCAGCCCGAATTACTGGTTTGCTTAGTGGTTCAGTTTTGTCATGGGGGTGTCAATGTGTGCAGATTAATCCATTTATGAATGCCACATCCGCTTGGAACACATACCCATACCACTGAAAGACTGCTAAAGATGGAAACAAAACACACTACATTTGGGAATTCTCACAAAGGGGATTGTCAAAAGACAAACACATATTGCACAGCATACTTCAGTTGAAAATTGTGTCCTGCTATGACAGAAATGTGCACAGTGGCGCTACTTTCTGTCTTCAAAAGATTTATGTTGAGAAGATGCAGCAGATTATCTGAATGTTTTCACTCTTATTTTTGGACGCTGCAAATAATATCCTGAGCGAATGTTGATGGGTCTGTGTGGTGGTTCTGCCAGAATCACCAACATTTGGAGAGAAAACCAATTTCTCTGTAATGTAATGAATGAATGTGTAATTTTGACAGTCAGGCTCATTTAAGTATTTACCTCGTACATAAAAACATTGAGGGTTTTCCAGATGGGTGTTGGTGCGCTCGTCATGCAAGTCCTTACCTTCTATCATTCTTCTTAATGGGCATGTGTCTGTTGCAGGTTAGACAGATCCGCTTCCTTTTGAAAAAACGTCGTCCTGATTTTCGCAAGGTGAATGTGGAGACTGTGCAGAATATACAAGGTAATGGTGTTTTATGTGCTGTGTTAAGCAGTATGTTGTTAATGTTTTTTATTACATCTGAATGTATGAAATACTCTAGTTGAAGGAGTACAAACAGAGAACATGCAAACTCGCTTTGAAATATAAGAACGCTAGTAAAGAGAGGGCACATTTTTGTTCATTTAAGATTATGGGCCTTGTATTCTCCAAGAATAGGGTTGTTGATATGAAGCATGCATACAATTAGGCGCATGCACGCACAACCACACGTACAAACTCATGCACATGCACAAAGAGGAAACAAGACTTTATTTATGTTGCATTGTTGCAAGCTGTCCCAGGTAGGGAGTTCTGTGCTGTGATTTACATTATGATGTTGCATGCTGTCCCAGGTAGGGAGTTCTGTGCTGTGATTTACATTGTGCTGCTGCATGTACTCCCAGGTAAGGAGTTCCGTGCTCTGTTCATCTCCACCGTGCGGACCAGAAATCTGCTGGACAGTGACCAGGTGGCCAAAGCGTTGAGCGAGGCCGACGCCGTGGGCGGAGTGGCGGACTTTGCCTTTCTGTCTGACTGTAAACTGCTGAACACAGCCATGACCCGCACCAAGTCTCTGGTGGCCGTGGTGGGCGACCCTGTGGCTCTGTGCGCCATTGGAGACTGCATTGGAATCTGGCGGACCTACTACGTGAAGCACTGCCATAACATGCGAAGCATACATCCACGTAGTATGGATTATGAGAGCATCAAGCACCAGGTCTGTGAGATTGGAACGTTTCCTTTACATTGATTTTTTTTTTTTTTTGGTCATATTACCAGTCCGAACAAATGCCTAATCCCCACTTGGTTTGGAACAATGATATGATACCAAGATCTCCCAAAAAAACAAAATTGGGAGAGCAAGGAGTTAACTTTGCCTCAGTCCCCCCCCAGTAGACGGTCTGAGTGATCGCCTCTAGTGAGTTCACATCACCCACCCCATATTAAAATTAGCTCGGTTTTCTCCATTTCCTTGGTGGAGCAACGCGCCTCTTTCAGCTCTGGAAGTTTTCGGACTTCAATTATAGATCCCCACAAGCACCCATTCAGGTTGCTTACTCCTCATAGGAAGAAGTTTTTTTTATCCGTGGCTCCTCAGGAGGGAATTTTTGCAGATAATTCCCAAAAATTATGGGATGCCATTACTTTTTTCATTTGCCTTGGCTTTTCCCAAGTCGGCTTTGAAACCTGCTATTTTGATGGCCTCTCATATCTGTACCTCTTGTCACAGGGGGTGGTCTCTCAATGAAACCCTATCTGAGTCTCCTGTACTGATGTTACATATTCTCACCTTGCAACTCATGCAACAATTGGTTGCGTGCAACATTGCTTTTGTTTCACAAGTTTGTTATTTCACGTTAATTTTCATTGATGGTCCTCCAGTTTGGGCCAGAGTTGTACATTTTAGCATGTGTATTATCATTTCTTGGTTTAGCTTAATCATCACCTATTTTTGCCTTTGTGGGAGAACAGAAACTATGCATTTCAACAACAGACTATTGAGGGAGATCAAACCAGCCTCCGGTGCTGAGTTCTTGACTGGAAACTGTACCTCCGCCGAATAATAAAGAAACGGTGTCTCTCTTTTTAGGTTAACCATACTCCCAACATCCTTTTCGGTATTCAGGCATTTGTTTTGATTCGTAAGTATGGGGAAAAAGGAGTTTCAGTTTTATGACATATTTACGTATTCAAACACCAGATCACCCTCCCGCCTCACTATTCTGTCAAGGAAAGGTGTCAAAACTGGGCTGGGTCTAATATGGCAGTGTTGTGAACTCGCTAGGGGCAATCACTCTGGAGATTGAGGTTAAATTAGTTCCCTGCTTTTTTAAATCCTGATAGTATGGCTTTGTTCCACATCAAGTGGGGACATGGGCATGTTTGGATAGGAACGGATATCGTAAAACTATTGTTTGTACTTTTTTTCTTTTTTTTTTTTCAAAAGTTAGACTATTGTTTGCCATTTGAGAAATCTAGTGCTACAAACAAATGGAACAAAAAACTTGGGCTTCACAGCATTTTTGTCAAATGATTTTGTTTCTTCAATGAAATACACCGAGCGTAACATGTACCATTCTGGACTCAAATCCTCCCTACCACCTACTACCACCCTCTCTCCTCCAGCATCCAAACACAGAACATTCTTGCAAAACATTACACCCTGGCTCAGCATTACTACTGAGCAGGAAAAAAGCACACACTGTTCTTACTTTCACTCATTCTTGTAACAGAATTGAGCGTTAAAAGTAAAGTCACTTGTCTGTCTATGGATCATCATCTTGAAACTTTGCTCCGTAAGTTATCATTATCTTGAGGTCCTGCTCAGTGAACAGTTCATGAAAAGAGAGAGAGAGAGCATATATATACGTGTGTGTGTCTGCATCTGATAATGCTCAAAGCTTTTTAAATGAGCCATATGAGAATGAAATGGTCACCCTGGATGAATAGAGTATAGGGAGAACAGTGGTAAACTTGTAGTGGCAGAGTAAGTGAAACGGTACATAGAAGGCTAAAACATGAACATGTGTATCCACATCTACATTTTCTCTCTCTCTCTCTCTCTCTCTCTCTCTCTCTCTCTCCCCCCCCCCCCCCCCCCCCCCTCTTTCTTTCCTCCAACTCTCTCTGTCTCTCATATGCCCATATGCACTGTTATGGAGGCAAGTCTGAGCGAATGGAGTATTGTTTCCTCCTCTGTCTTTTTTTGTATTTAAAAAAACCTGGTAGTAGTATCCAGTGCATGTTCTGTGGGTCTTGCAAATTTTAAGGTGGTCAGGCTGCAGTGTCTTACCACCAGTCCACGTGTTGCTGTTGACAGGTAGTGCAGCTGCAGATTTCCATGAGCAGAAAGCTGAAGGAGGTGGCTGAGCTGTGTAACCCCACTTCACAGCTCTCCAACGGTCCACCAGAACCAGGTCCAACAGGGAACTACAATAGTAGCCACGAGGAAGGCATCAAGGGTGAGGGAATTGTTAAGCCAGAAACTTATGGTCCTGGTGATCATGACTCTGAAGTTGCTCCTGCTAAGGATCCTGAGCAGACTCTGACTGCTTCACTCCAATCGCTCAAACCTGTGAGCAAGGTCAAGTTCACCAAGCCCATGGCAGAAAAGGACCAGACCACAGAGTTCTCTCTGACGGCGGATGAGATCTTGCTTCAGCTGGCTGCTGGAGATTCTGTGGGAAGTGCAGATCCGCTCAGGATAGAATGCGTGAAGGTGGAGGAGCTCAGGGGTCAGGCTATAGTGTCCTATGATCCCAGTCTGGAGAATGAGGACAAGCGAAGGAAGATGATGCAGGCATCGGCTGCAGGCAAGGAGTTTGATGATGATGAAGTGATCTATCAGGAGGGGAACTGGGAGCAGGGTGAAATAATCCAGTTCTACAATTACTGTGAGGACTCTCAGAGAGAATCTGTGTCCAGCCATCCAGACCATTTCAAGCTGTGCACCATCCACATTCAAGAGGACCACTGCCTGGCTAAAGTTCTCAATCCCCTGGATCCCATCCAGAGGTGGAAGTGGAAGGGTCGCTGCACCGTGGGCGAGCGTTTGATAAGGATGAAGTTCTTGTGGAGATCTTGGAAGAATCGGAAGGGAGGCAGTATGGGAGTGGAAGAGTGCATGGCAAGGTGGTAGGCATCTGGCAGAGGGCCATTGACACCAGCTGTCGCTCCTTTGTTTGTTCAGCCAACATCTCCAACATGGGCCTGATGAGCCCCATCAATCCTGGCGTTCCAGACATCTACAATGTGCTCCTCCCAAACCATGTGCAGCGGGTGAAGAAGGGTTTTGTGTGCGTCTACCAGCTGACGGATAACAAGACTTTGACTTTCAGCCATTATGAGAAGGTAGAGGCCAATGCCACAGAGGGGAAGCTGTTTGTGGTGAGATATCTCAAATGGTTGCCAGGGTTCTTCAACCCTGTTGGCGTGGTGGTGGGAGTTATACCAGCCGGTCACGACTTGACCTCTGCCCTGAACATCCTGGACATAGAGCACCACCTGCCAACCCAGTTCAGCAGCAGTGTGGTGAAAGAACTACAGTCTGATTACGTTGGTGGCTACAGTTTGCCAGCCGAGGCTTACAAATCACATAAGAACATCACCGAGTCTTCCTGGTGCTTTACCATTGATTCTCCCCATGACACAGACATTCAGGTGGCCTTCAGCATTGACCAGTTATCGGACACATCGTACAGGGTATGTTCATGTTACTGATGTGGCTTACTTTGTCAGAAGGGACTCGGCGCTGGACAGAGAAGCCCTGCAGAGAGGCACAGCGATCCTGCCGATAGGACGTGACCCTGTCCCGCTGGTGCCCAAGGAGCTGAGTTCAGAGCTGTGCTGTCTGGTGGCTGGACGTGACTGCTGCACATTGTCCGTCTTCATGACGGTGACTGGCAGTGGGGAGGAATGGCACGTGGTGGAGACCTCCATGGAGCGCACCATCATCAATCCCAGGCAACACTTCTCCTATGAAGAGGTGGAGAACATCCTTGACAACGCCCAGGACGCTGAGAGCAACTACATCAAGAGCTGCGTCTTGGTGCTGTATCAGATTGCCCACATGCGACGTAGGCAGCGTAAGGGCAACGCCCATCTGGACCCCGAGTTGACCCCCATGGAGATGGTGTCGCCCCGAGCTCATCACATGGTACAGGAGTTACTCGTCATGGCCAACTTCCAGGTGGCCGATCAGTTGGTCAAGGTGTTCCCACAGTGTACACCTTTATTGCAGGAAGCGACACCAAATGTATACAAACTGGAGGAGTGGAAGGCAAAGCATGCAGCAGATGCCATCAACTCTGTGGCCCTCACTAAACCTTTCCTAAAAGGCAATGAGGTAAATGCTTTTATGTTTTCTTTCACCAAAAGTGCAGTACATATAGGTGTCAACAAGCACAGGTTACCTATGTACTTGTAGATCTAAACAGCCATATTGTTTGTGTACAGATTAATAAAAAAAAAAAAATTTGATCAGAATTTTTGTAGACTGTATGATCAAAACTTGAATTGATTTTGCGTTCATTGGAAGACAAACTTCAAACAGAATTGACCTACATGCATTTTGACCTCCAGTAATTTGTTACTCCTGAGTTACTGAGCTATGATTGGTTGCCATTTTTAGTTGCGGCACACACAGTTTTTCATTTCTTGTGCTTTCGCTAGGTTAGTATTCTGTTGCATTTATTTGGTTTTATAAAACTTACGGGTGGAATATATTGAATTACATGCAGTCTACATGGAAGTAAGGGAGACAGAATGTTATGACCGATTCATGGTAGGAAAGATGAAACTGGATTTACATACCAAGCAGTAAACAGATGACTAGAATGGGGTAAAATGAGTAAATAAGATATGATTTCTGGAATGTTGCTGTGAAGAGTTCCAAGCCCCAACTGGAGAGATTGTTGTAGAACAAAAAGCAGTGGTTATCAGGAGTGTGTCTCTTCTGAACTGTGAGCAGATTTATGTTTTACATTTAGGGAAGGGGACGGGAAGAGGGGGGTACAATATGTCATATTTTCTTTCATTTTCTTTAGGTGATATGGTAACTCTACATGTATGCAAAGGATAGTGTTACTCTAAATTCAACATTTGTGTGTACAGATGTGTCTTCATGTGCGAGTGCAATTGTAAGATGTTAAGATGGTGAAAGGAAAAATTTTTGCCATTTTGAAGAATGTTTTAGCACTCTGTGCTTGGAATGTACTCACCATTCCTGAATGTAGGCATTCTTATGGTCTTGCCGCACTGTCGCGTTCTCCCTCACTGTGGTTCTTTCAGATCTCATTGTCCAAAGCCTTCTCTGCAGGTCTGTACATGCAGCATGGTGTGCATGTGCGTGTTCAGCTACATGAAGGACCAGGAGGTCAAGCCCGTGGACCATTTTGACGTGGTGACAGAGCTGTGGAATCAGGCGTTGGCCGTTAACCCTTTCAGTTTTACCAGTGGCATGCAGAAGGTGGTGGCCATGCCCAATAACCACCCACAGACCAGCATCGCTCTGAAGGAGCTGCAGGACATCATTCCCCCACAGCAGCTTGTCTGTTCTGTGACGTGGACTCCTTGCAGCAGGGTAGGCAGGAGTGGACGCTTCATGCAAGTGGGTGCTTAACCCTTTCACCGCCAGATGTTCTGTTTTGCATAAATCCCGCATCGCCAGCCATTTAAAAAAAAAAAACCTCTTATTTCATGCCAGCATATGTGAAATGCGGATATCGCTGGAACTAAACAACCAATTCTCATGCTATTTTTTGTAAAATGAGGATATACACTGTATTTATTATAAAATGTTAGTAATGGTTAGTCAACAACCATGTCAAATTTTTAGTAATTTGAAGTGTAAAAAAAAAATGCAAAATCAAAAAATGAATGTTGTCTTTCTTCTCAACGTAAAAAAAGAAGAATGTGTGCCAACAAACTCTCAACAAGGGTGGAAAAAAAATACTTCACTCTCTCCACTCACAAACGAAGACCAGAAGTATGGTACATCCAACAGAAAAATGGAAGAAACGGCCATAAATCCAACTGCTCCAATGGCAGGGAACACACACACACACACACACACACACACACACACACACACACATTCTTATGCCTAACTGATACACGTGAAAGAAAGAAAAAGGGAAAAACACACACACACACACACACACACACACACACACACACACATGTATCCCTTTCACTCTCACTGTTGAAAGCAATGTTTTTCTATGAAAGCAAAATCGAAAATGAAATGAGGCAGGGAACAGTAAACAAGTAGGGTAACTTTTGCTCCCATAACAAAGCCTAACACAGAGTAACTTTTATTCAAGACTGGCACAGCCTTTTAAACTTGAATGAAGTCAGACAAAACACAAAACAAACGATCTAATAGTGGGGGAGAAAACAAGCGCAGGCCAACAACTCAACTGTCTTCATAGTCTCATTTGTTTTTGTATTTGTCTGACTTTATTCAGGTTTAAAAGGGTGTGCCAGTCTTGAATGAAAGGTACTCTGTCTTAATAATAATAATGAATACTTGTATAGCGCCTATTCTCGGCTAGAGACCAAGCTCTAAGCGCTTCACAATCAACACTCGTTTACACAACGGGCTGCCTACCTGGGTAGTGCCGACTGAAGAGCTACCAGCTGGCGCTTCATTCAGTCGTTTCCCGTGTCATCCAGTCAGTATCGTTCAATATCGATCATTCATTTTGCTTACTTCCTTCATTCTTTCCATTTCTCACTCAGGGTGCATGCTATGTGTAACATGTCATCCATACCAACGGCCAAACTGGCCTACTCTTCCGAATGTTGGTGATGGGATTTTACGTGTGTGCAAGATGTTATGCATGCGTTCACACACGGAACCTCGGTTTATAGTCTCATTCGAAGGACTGGATGGGAAATGGAGTCAGAACCAATGTTAACTCCGAGGGAAAAATCCCCCTGTACCGAAACGCCCCGGCGGAGGTTCGAACCCGCAACCCCAGGATCACCAAGATTACGAGTCAGGCGCGCTCTACCCACTGAGCTATTCCGGCTTTGTTATGGGAGCAAAAGTTACCCTACTTGTTTACTGTTTATGAAACGATGTCATTCACTTGTCTCATCTCTGGAACCTGGGGTGCCATTTAATCTGATCATTATTCCCACTCAAACACATCTCTGCTGCTCACCTCTGACACGTGTCAGTCGGCCATGCCCCCATCAACCTCAGCCTACAATCCAGCTGTGTTTGAAGTTCATTTCCTTTTACTTGTCTTAGCTATTCGCCCTGCTTGCCCCACCTCATAGGCTTTCAACTGTCAGTCATTGATGGTTAGCTCAGCACCAAAACCCTGGGCACATGCGCTGAGCCTGCATTCTGATCTCTCATTCCCCACCTCTTGGCACGTGTCCAAAGCCTCACTCTGCAGTAATTTGGTCAAGCTCTTGCTATCCCATAATGTTTCCTGGTCACTATCTGGATCATCTTCATCTGAATCAGGATCAGCTGACTGTCTGTTCAATATTTCCAGCACCTGATCTGTGTTAAAGTACATCAGGGTCGGTATGTGAAGTGCTTGGTTGTGACATCATAGTGAATGGAAAAACAATTGGAATACAGTTGATAGAAACAGTTAACTGAACAGCGCTCTGACAAAGCAAATGGCTGTGAGCATAGGTCAGGTCATCTCCCAACTATGATGTTTTATTGCTGGCTTTCTATCTCATGAACTTGGAGTGTGAGTGTCGGGAGTTAGGTAACCCTAATTGGTCGCATTTCAGCGATGTCGGCAGTGAGCCACGTGGTCGCAGAAATGCAGCGTCGGCGCGGCGTAGGGTTAAGTACCTTAGGATGTTTGTGTGGATGTTGTGTGCACTTTGATGTGTGCACATTTCTCTTCTCAGATAAACGGAAAGGCAGGCATTTTGCTAAAACATGTAGTATATACCAGTGCATATCTTGCAGAAATTCTTTGACAACAAAGTGTAGATGTGTCCATCTTGAAAAGAACATGTAAATAATGATAAAGCTTGTGCTTTACCTCTGATTTTTGCTTTCGTGGATGTGCTTATTTAGTGAATCTAGGGATTTAATATCAGTAATGTATTATTTTTGTAGTTTTTCAGATTTCAAATGTTTTGGTTTGTGTGTGTGTGCATGCATGCATGCATGCACATGTTTTTGTTTTGTCTGGAAAGCCCATATATTTCCAGACCATTTTGAAATCATGCATAGCATTTATGTATTTATTTATTGATACTGTTTAATGAATAGTTTTAATGTGTCAGTGTATGTGTGTGCTCTTAATTTTCTGCCTGTTTGGTGCCAGGCCACTACAGGTTGAACTTGCCCCGTTTCACCGTCGTGACTCGTCCCCTCCACAACTACATCAGCATCGTGGTGCAGCATCTTATGACGGCTCTCGTCACCGACCAGCTCAGCCCGTACACGCAGCAGGAAGTCGCACAGCTGGCACAAGCCTGCAACCGCAGCCAGCAGCAG
Organism: Conus betulinus; assembly: GCA_016801955.1. Taxonomy (NCBI): domain Eukaryota; kingdom Metazoa; phylum Mollusca; class Gastropoda; order Neogastropoda; family Conidae; genus Conus; species Conus betulinus. The sequence continues at coordinate 22,591 of JADBJO010023512.1, forward strand.
GCGGACAGTTACACCGCAGCCAACGCCTTGGTCCACCTGGCTGCCTCACTGCAGTCCAGACCCCTCACCCTTTGCAGTCGGCTGGGCTACAAGCAGCATTCTCTCTCTCTCACTTTCCCGGTGGTGGAGAAGCTGGATGGCCAGAGGGTGCAGCTGCACTTTCCTAACTTCCCCTCGATCCCAGAAGAGGAACGTCGCATAAGTGTGGCTTCGCTTCAGCCATCGGCATTACCACAGGTGTCTGCAGATGGAGAGCAGGTAAGGGTTATTGGTGTTGAAAAGAATGAAACTCTAGAGACAACAGTAGTGGAGGGTGAAGAATGTATTAATTCGAGGTCTGCTTCAGGGTACAACAGAAAATTTAGAATAGTGGCAGCTCTTTTACAAAGTGTATAGTTGAAAATTTTATGTTAGTAATGAAAATTTGAAATGCGCTTTTCCTCTGGGGTCAGAATGAGGGGCCCAGAATTGACAAATCTAAAGGGAAAGGTGTTTTCCCGTATGTTCTGCTCTGAAAGATTTCAGTAATTCATTGAATGGGAAGCTTTTTCGTAGGATGCTTGCTGATTTCCAGGTGTGGCTCGACTTTTGATGTAATCTTTTGTTGATTTGCCTGCTATAAGTTTCAAACCTGTAAAAGAACAACATATCAACTCCTCTGTGCTAAGATATTGTTTCAAGTGCTGTTTATCTCCTAGCATTTTTGGATACATCATCAGAAAGACCTAAGTCACTATGTAAACTCATTTTGTGAAAGCGGATAGCATGTACACCAATTTTTTTTTCCATATATATCTAAACCAAGTTTGATGTCACTTGCAGTTGGTTGTCGAGAAATAAGAGCGTGAGTGACAACACCTCTGGATCCCCCCCCCCCTTCTCCCCCCTCATTCGTGCAGGTGAAGTTGACCTGGCAGGAGAGGATCTATGATGCTTCTCCCTCAGACAGCAGTCCCTCCGCTGGAAAAGGACCAGGGATAGTGGAGCTGAGTGCTGATAGCTTTGTCAGCCATGTTCCCCCCTTCCACTGGCAGAAATTATTGGCTGCTGTCAGAGAGGAGAATGATGTGAAACTACAGCAGACGGCACATAGTATGCAGGTTAGTCTCTTTTCTGTGAGTGAGAGAGAGAGAGAAGAGTGGGCAGGTGTGTTTGCATGTGTATGCAGGTTAGTCTCTTTTCTGTGAGTGAGAGAGAGAGAGAGAAGAGAGGCAGGTGGTGTGTTTGCATGTGTACTTGTGTGTATTTACATGTTGGTGTATGTTTATGATATCCATTAATCCCTCATAATATTTTGTCTCCTTTCTGTTTCCAGGAGCATGTCAGCGACTCAGCGTCTGACGACCGATACGCAGTTGACGTCAATTCAGAAGTGCGTCAGGGTGATCTCATCCACCACTTCTCCGAGTTCTCTCTGTCCCTGCACACATGCATGGTCCTGCAGCTGCAGGTGACCGCCGAGTTGCTCAGAGGTCTCCTCTGCCCCCGGCTCCAACTTGTGAGCCTAACACCCACACTGGACGTGTGTTTGGAGCACTATAACAGCCCCGCCGACTGCTTCACCAAGCTGACCTCCCTGCCTGCTGCCCCCAGCAGCCACGTGGATGAGGCTGGTTTCCAACAGTGCTGGATGCCCATCCTCTCCCTGGAGGCGGCCGACACTGCGGTGAACAGCCAGGCGTCAGCCACCATCCACAGCGTCTTTATCGACTGGAAGCAGCAGTCCTCGGCTGGAGAGAAGGGCGATGAACTGTGCGTGATTGGCGAGTTTTCCCTGAGTCAGTCGTTTTGCAAGGAGCGCAGGATCTTCTTTTCGGGAGACAGTCGGTCCCCTGATGACCTGGGAGTGTTTGGTTTGGAAAGCGCTTGTCCGGTGCCCTATGACCTGCTGTGTGTGCGTTACAAAGGTCTGGAAATGCCAGAGCAGCAGGGCCTGGACGATCGTGTCGTGGCGCTGGTGAGAATGGGGTCGTCGGTGGTGACCTGGGTGGGCCATTGTGTGGTGCAGAAGGTGAAATGGGATAAGAAGGGCATGGTCATTGTGCATGTTCGTTTGCAGTCCTCCACTGTGGAGATGCCTGCCGTCCTGCTGGATTCTTCTGTTGCTGCCGAGGTGCCTTGCACCGTGCAGTGGATTCCCAAGACCATGCTGTGTCGGTTAGTGTGTGTGTTTACCCTATTTCTGTTTTCTTTTTGTAATTCATTTATAGGATGTTAGTGGTCTATTCTGAAAATTTAGATGCGTTGGTCATTAACCTTGCATTCAAATGTTCATGGGTCACTTCTATCTTATGATAGGCCAAGCTTTTTGGAAGTAATCATCGGGTATGGATCACGTCATTTTGGGCATGTGTTTTATAGATTTCCAAAATGTAGAAGTAGGAGTGTACAAAAATTAATCTGAAAAAGAGGGAGGTGGTGAGGCCATTCCGAGGTAACTGGGTGGGTATTCTTCATGAACTAAACTCGTAGCAGTGCTCAAAAAGATTTCCTGGAGGTAGTCATTTCATTTTTGTCCACAAAAAAAAAATATAAATAGACATTGTTAGGTTTTGTAGTTGATATGATGAGAAAGTGTTACAAAACAAAACAAAACAAAAACATGTTTTTATCGAACAGTATAAGTGAAAGGAATGCGTTTATTCGTCTTTCCTTTTTTTTCCAGATTAATTTTCAAACTTTTTGAAATAATTATTGGGTATGGATCATGTTTTGGGGCATGTGGTTTATAGGTTTCCAAATTTCGTAGAAGCAGGGGTTAACAAATTTTATGTGAAAAAGAATGGGGTGATGAGGGATTCCAAGAGAAGTGGATGGGTATTCTCATGAATTAAAGCTCATAGCAGCGCACAGAAAGGATTTCCAAGTGGTAGTGTTTTATTTGACTTTTGGCCACAAAAAAATGGTAATGTAAATGGCCATTGTCAGGTTTTGTACTTAATATTGATGAGAAAATGTTACGAAACAATAAAGAACATGTTTTTATTGAACAGTGTCAAGTGAAAGATTTGTAGCAGTCCAAATATGATTTAAGGAACAGCAGATCTACATAGATATAATTGGCTGTAAAACAGGAATGTAAACACCGAGTTTGAAACTAGATACATTTCCAACAAAAGTTTTTAGGAGTTGTATTTATGCTATTTTGAGTTTGTCATTTACCTGGTACAGGTACTATGAGGATAGAGGAAAAGTTCAGTCCATAGTAACGCATGGAAATGTGAATTGTGTTGCAGCCAAATGGAACACAGTGTGGCATGTCTGACAAGTGCCTCGGAGCTGGCAAAAGACATTGCTGTAGGCCGCAGACCTGTCAATACTGGTAAATAACGAAACTTTAGTTGCCAGTTGCTGGCACAGCAAAACTAGTGAAAGGGTTCTGATTGGGCAAGGAGACTAAGAACAAAAAATTATCTGTTTCTCCAGTGCATGAAGAAAAAAAAAAAAACCATCAGTACTATGGTGCAGTTGTGTCTTGTTCTTGGAGCACAATGTAGGAGGAAGCAATCCATTTGGAGTTCACCTTATTGTAGTATAATTTACAAAACCACAAATGTATCTTTTAACCCTTTTGCCCTCAGCCTGGCTGGGCAGCCATGGCTTCAGAGCAGCCGTAGCCATCCACAGGTGTCACACAGCCAGAATTTTCCATCAAACGGGAGGCAGCTTTTGTGCACATCTTGACTGAAACTTTCCCATGAAAGTCTCTATAAACCTGTGAAGTGTGGGTGCTGATGTGGAAACTGTAGGTGGTGGCCTCAATCACCAGAGAGAGGTTGACTGTGTGGCAAAGGCATTTTCACAGATTTCTAACAGAAAGAAATTGGGTGACCTAAAAGAAAAGAATGGACGTGGGAGACCGGAGG